>CM069131.1:141023773-141036273 GCA_035221665.1 Okamejei kenojei | reverse complement strand
CGGGTTGCACCTTAACAGGCGGGGGACCAGCATTCTGGCTGGCAGGTTTAAACTGCTACACAGGTGGGTTTAAACTAAATAGTGGGGGGAAGGGGAGACAAATTGGAAATACAAGGATGGAGTTAAAGGGAAAGAAAGTATAGGAAAAGTTAAGAAAGACACCAGAATTAACGGACAGAAAGCTCATGAAGGGATAGGAGAGCATGGCCAAGTGAAATAGGAATTGATATGAAAGGCGAGGTGAGTAATGGATTAAAAGTATTATATATGAATGCACGAAGTATAAGAAGTAAAGTGGATGAGCTCGAGGCTCAGAGAGGGGTAGATATGACATTGTGGGGATTACAGAGACATGGCTGCAGGAGGATCGAGACTGGGAACTGAATATTCAGGGTTATACATCCTATATAAAGGACAGGCAGGTGGGCAGAGGAGGTGGGGTAGCTCTGTTGGTGAGAGATGAAATTCAGTCCCTTGCGAGGGGTGACATAGGGACTGACGATGTAGAGTCACAGTGGATAGAATGGAGGTATTTTAAAGGTAAGAAGACATTAATGGGAGTTATCTACAGTCCCCAAACAGTAACCTAGAGATAGGGTGCAAGTTCCGGCAGGAATTAAAATTGGCATGTAACAAAGGTAATGCCACTGTGGTTATGGGAGATTTCAATATGCAGGTAGATTGGTTGGTTCTGGACCACAAGAAACTGAGTTTGTAGTGCCTCGGAGATGGATTCTTAGAACAGCTTGTAATGGAGCCTACCAGAGAGAAGGCAATTCTGGATTTAGTGTTGTCTAATAAATTAATAAATTAAGGGACCACAAGTTAAACGAACCGCAAGGAGGTAGTTTTCATATGATAAGTTTTAATCTGCAATTTGAGAGGGAGAAGGATAAATCAGGTTGTCAGTGTTGCAGTTGAACAAAGGGGACTATGAAGGCCTGAGAGAGGAGCTGGCCAAGGTAGACTGGAAAAGGATCCTCATATGAATGACAGTGGAACAGCAATGGCAGGAATTTCTGGGCATAATCCAGAAGATGCAGGATTATTTCATTCCAAAGAGGAAGAAAGATTCTAAGGGGAGTAAGATGCAGCCGTGGCTGATAAGGGAAGTTAGGGATGGAATAAAACTAAAAGAAAAGGTGTATTACATAGCAAAGAGTAGCAGGAAGCCAGAGAATTGGGAAACTTTCAAAGGACAACAGAAGGTAACAAAAAGGGCAATATGAGGTGAAAAGATGACATATGAGAGTAAGCTAGCCAAGAATATAAAGAAGGATAGTAAAGGCTTCTTTAGGTATATTAAGAGAAAAAGATTAGTAAAGACAAATGTGCGTCCATTGAAGGCAGAAACAGGTGAAATTATTATGGGGAACAAGGAAATGGCAGAATAGTTGAACAGGTACTGTGTCCTCTAGTACATCTCGGGAGACAGAGGAACTGAAAGAAATTTGCATTAGGCTATAAATAGTATTGGGTAGACTGATGGGACTGAAGGCTGATAAATCCTGAGGGCCTGATGGTCTGCATCTCAGGGTACTCAAGGAGGTGGCTCTAAAAATCGTGGACACATTGGTGATCATTTTCCAATGTTCTATAGATTCAGGATCAGTTCCTGTGGATTGGAGGGTAGTTAATGTTATCCCACTTTTACAAGAAAGGAGCGAGAGAGAAAACAGGGAATGATAGACCAGTTAGCCTGACGTCGGTAGTGGGGAAGATGCTGGAGTCAATTATTAAAGAAGCAATAACGGCGCATTTGGATAGCAATAAAATGATTGGTCCAAGTCAGCATGGATTTATGGAGGAGAAATGCTGGAATTTTTTGCGGATGTGACATGCATAGAGAATTGGTTGGCAGACAGGAAACAAAGAGTAGGAATAAACAGTTCGATGTCAGAACAGGCAGTGGCGAGTGGAGTGCCGGAAGTCATGGTACTGGGGCCACAACTATTTACAATATATATTAATGATTTAGATGATGGGATTAAAAGTAACACTAGAAAATTTGCAGAAGACACAAAGCCGGGGGGCAGTGTGAACTGCGAAGAGGATGCTAGCAGGTTGCAGGGTAACTTGGACAGGTTGAGTGAATGGGCAGAGCATGGCAGATGCAGTATAATGCAGATAAATAGTAAGATTGAATGAGAACTTACCAGTTTGAAGTTTGATCGTTATTTTATGAGGAGTTACGATGAGGGATTACGTGAAGATGACCCCGCCTGGCGCATGCTCAAAGCAGCGGCGTGAAAAACACAGAACCAATAGCCGGAGTAAGATAGTAAGGCTTACATAGACTAGAACTACCAGATGATCATTTATATTATGAGGGTTGGGAGTGGAGGGCACGTAATCCCTCATCGTAACTCCTCATAAAATAACAATCAAACTTCAAACTAGTAAGTTCTCGTTTATTCTTACTATTTTACTTCGGAGTCACGTGAGTGACCACGTGAAGATTTTGAAACTCTGTGATTTTCATGCCTTAGATCATTCCATACGACACACTGCTTGAGTTTACACAGTAGAGAGCTAAATATATATTGCTTGCCAAAACAACAAAATTAGCAAAACAACACATTTTAAAAAAAATATTTTTAATATCTAAATAATAATAATAAAAAGAAAAGTAATAACCCCTCTATCCCTGGGGAAATTACAACAAATGATATGCAACAAAGCAAACAATTTGAACAGAACCCAACACAGCATGTGCAACCCTGGCACTGTGACAACAGGTTTATCATAAAATCTAGAAAAGTTCCTTAATTTTAGACCATCCTGCGGTCTCCAGAATTTGGTCGAGCGACATGTCCTGCACCTTTGCCGCAGACATTGATACCGCCCTTGTGGAGTGAGATTTAACCACATCAGTGTCTACTCCAGTTAATCCAGAACCTGTTTATCCATCTAGAAATAGTTTGTACTCTCACTTTTTGTATATATTTTCTTGTGGGTAATGAACATTGGTGTCTCACAATTCTCGGAGACTCTTAATTCAATATATATTAAATCCAGATGCTTAACCACACAGAATGTTTAGTATTGATAGAGTATGTCTTAAAGATTGCATTGTTTTTCCAGCCTTTCTTGCTTGCTTTGCTTGCTTAGATCATTGAAATAAAACGTAATTTTATCTACAGACAACTGCAATACAATGTAACCGCAACATTTGTAATGCTTGTACTCATTGTGCTGATATTAATGTCATCAGCATAACCACTTTAAATATATTAACTTCTGAAAAGACAGTGACGTAATTGGAGTCCATTGCCGAAGCAATGTGAGAACTATACGGACAACCCAGATTTCTGTATATCTGGGTTTGGTACGGATTTTTATTAAAATTCCTCTCATAAATCGGGATATTAACGGATGAGACCCGATAAATTGTCGTCTGAAAATTGTCCTAAATAGAAGACAAAGCAAACTCCGAGCTCCATTAATGGTACTATAACTCAGGTGCAACATAGCAAGGAACTCCAATACATCCGATATGTTTTGCAGTATGATAAAATATATCTGACGTATACAAAAGATTTTTCCCATTCCTTATATGAAACATATATTGTTTCTTAGTGCTATATCTCCAAGCTGCAGTTATGACATCCATGGTCCCATCCGACATTCCATCAGAACCTGCAGATTAACAATTAATATGGTCATGTAATGGATGACTTCTGCTGTACTGGATGTACCAACAATTACTGCATCTGGGATTTGTCATGAATGTCTGAATCATCATTCTGAGCACCAATGGGACAATGGCTGTGTAGAGGGACCCTAGATAAGGGATGTATCAGATATTAAACTGATAAGAACAGATACTACACTTGATCTTAGCCAAAAGGCCGAAAAGCAATACCAGTTTGGAACCACCAAATGCCTGCGGCGGAGACTTGCTCTATTTTGGGTGACACATTGCCCTAATCAGGCAAAATGGCGCAAACATAAAAGACTATACTTCCCCAATGTAGCGAGAATGCATCCACCGCTAATCTCCTGGGTCTGCTCCCATGGAGACACATTTAGACCACTGGAGATTTAATCCAGACCACAACAGATCAACATTTGGTACCGTCTGACAATCTTTTTTTAAACTTTTTGAATTTAACATTCAATCTGTATTGTCATTGAACTTTTGATCTGTTGTTTACCCACAATATTGTCTTCTCCCACAGCTGTGGTATTGTCTACTTGTAATGAACATGTAAGTTTCTTTTATTGTAGAACAAACAGCTATCAATGCATAAAATGCCCCCAATAACTCCAAATAATTCATACCATGTGTTTGGAGAATTAATCGTCTTGGACAGTCCATCGACCACCACAACTGGTGTCGCTGTCCTTGGCTCCCCATCCAAGAGCATTCCCACCAGTCTGTAATACCACTGAAGACTACTGACTAAGCACATTTTACTTCTAGTAATTTGTGCAACATTGAGAATCCATCATTGCAATTCAGCTCAACCTTTTTAGTTGGTAACTGCATGGACCTAATCAATGACCTGCACAATTTTTACGCTTATTCTCTGGTCTTTGCAGACATTGATCACTTTACTTTACCACTATCACTTTACCAGTAACCGTAGCTACTTCTTGGATGGTGGGATAATGTTTTTTACCAAGACAAGTACAGGCATTTGTAACATCCCCAACCTTAATTGTTGGTAAAGTTACTGATATATCAACTGTATTAATGACAAACCCCAAATAATCAATTGTTTGGGAATGCTGTAACTTACATGTTGTTTGGATGTACAGAACCTTAGCCTTTCAATAGGCTTATGGTTGATTCTCCCCAGTTCGTTTCAGCTGTCTCCATTTACAAATAAACATATCCTCTAGATAAGTCCCCATTACAAAATGTGATTCTGAGCCCTCTTTAACACCAGTGCTGGTTTCAATAATTGTGTGAGCAATCTGAGGGCTGAATTTAACCCATTAGGTAATTCCTTCAGCTGAATAATAAGGCTTTTTTTTAGGTCTAATAATAGCCATAAGCAGGCAAAAAGCCTTTTGTGATAAACAACTTTGTTACAGTGTGGTTGAAGTTGTTCTTTTTTGTAAATGCCGATACTGAAACTATAAAATTTAAGTTTGTGAGTCCAGAATGACGCAAGCAACCAACATACATGTGTATGGGATATAGTATCTCTACCTGATGAGTTCCGAAGGGTACTTTTCCAAACACCAAGCCGATAAGATTTAATGCAGGGAATTACAAAAACATTGTAATCTTAAAACCATCCTGAGGTTGTTTCCCAGAAATTCCCATGTGTGATGGAATGAAATTTCTGTTACTTCGTAAAATGAAACCAGAAGATTCCCTTCTCTTAATAGAGGGGTTCGTATTTCAAACCTGTTTGTTTTCTCAAAGCAGGGTTGTGAAGTTTTATAAGGCACATATCCGTAATCTTTGCTTTGGGCAGTTTTTTCAATCAATCATTAATCTGGTTATAGCTTGCCCACCAAAATCCTGCATTTTTTGGGTATTAATGTTAGCCCAAATGGCAATTTTCATCATACAATTGGGTTTGAATATGATTTGCAGAGTAATGCAAGCATGTTCTTCAAAAGTATTGGACATATTATCGACCAATGTATGTCTTCCCCATATGCAGTGATGCCAATGAATATCAGCTAGAGGACATGCTGGAACACATTTCTGTCCTCATTCGTTACACTCTTGGGTGCCCAATTACTGAGTTACTGTTGGCACCCTGGTGCGAGGCACAAATAGACGGGTGTTTTATATTTTTTACTGTTTCATCATAACAGTTTCTTGGGTTAGTTGAGAAAACCAAATAATTGTTGGCCGTAGGTCATCCATAGCATCACCAGTCCATTCGATAGTGCAAAACTTGGTGCTACATCGGTGGAAAAAACACCCGGAGTCGGTTCTTTTGTGCTCTGGTTTATAACATAAGTAGGGGACACCCAGCTTCAGGGGTCAGTTTTCATCCTTGCCTGGGTACTCCCGGAGTCTTTTTGCTCTAGGAGGAATTTCTTCCAGACCTGAAACAAGGCACTGGTGAATGAGATTCTCATTTTTATAGGACACCATACTCAGTGTATGGAAACTGTATTTCGGGGCGGCCTTAGAATCTCATTGGGTCTTAAAACACTTAATTGTTAGAATTTTGAGCATTTTATCTTGCTCTAAATACTTCATCCTGACCTATGCAACAAGGCACTGGTGAATGAGGATTCTCATTATTTATAGGCACTATTATTCAGTGTATGGCAACTCCTTCAGAGCATGCCTTAGAATCTAATGGGTCTTGAGAACCCTTGACTGATTAGGATTTTGCGCATTTTATCTTGCTCTAGGGATCTCATCCAGACCTTAACCAAGGTACTGGAGAATCGGTATCCCATTTTTCATGGGCACCATACTCAGCGTATGGAAAACTCCTTTGGAGCCTAAGCCCTTGCCTTACAGGTAAAGACATACCTGGGTCAAGAACCCTTGACTAAGTCAATGTGTGGAGCATTTTCTCCATTTTCCAGCTCCTCCACATCTTGTCCTCCTTCGAGGAGAGTTTACTTCTTTACTGGTTTTGTATTTGTGCATAAACCATATATGTTTTTTAAAATTGTAAATTCTGACAGGCACATTCTGCTTGCAGAAATTTGTATTAACCTCAGTATCACACAGGGTTATATACTATTTCATAAAGAAAACTGCATCTGGTACCCAATATACTTTAGAGCAGACTTTATTTTACAATATTAATGGGTATTTGGAGCCGGCATTTAGACGGCTGCCGTTATCTCCAAACCCGATCTAATAGCCGGGAGCGGCTTATTAAAAGAGCCTTATTCCCGAATCGAATTCTAAATTGGCAAACTGTGTTCCAGCAGCACGTTCTATTACAATTACCTCGCTTTAAAATACATTCAGCTTCTAGAAGCTGGCTCCGTATTTCGTGCCTGAGTTACGAGAGTTTAAAAAAAATGGACATATCAAAATTACCATCTGCACTCTAGCTGGATTCTGAAGAGTTTGTACACGCAGTTTTTAAGATTCGCAACTAGCAGCATAAGTTCACCAGCGATTTATCTGAGGGTTGTTAAAAACTTACGCTTTGGTGGAAGTCGTGCTTCCTCTCCATCCTGGTCGGAGCTTCATCGTGCTCGTCGATTGTTATAGCGAGCGATGTGCCAGGCGGGGTCTTTCTTTCAAAGTAGTCACTCACGTGACTCCGAAGTAAAAAATTGTTGTGAAGGTGTTATCCACTTTGTGTTTCATTAAGTTGGCAGAGAACAAGGGGCAGATTATTAGATCTCAATGGTGTCAGATTAGCAAAAGGGAAGATGCAATGATTACCTGGGTGTCCTTTTGTATGCCTGTCACTGGGGAAAGTAAGAAAGCATGTTGGCTTCAATAGTGGAGAGGAGTTTGCCACGTTATAGGGAAGGTATAGGGGTCTTTTGCAGTTTGTTAAGCTAGGGCCCTAGTGAGTGAGACAACCTTGTGATCCGTTAATGTGTGGTAGTTTTTTTTGCCCCCCAGCTCTCGGTATATTTTTAAGAAGGACATCCTTTGCTGGTGTGAAGCAATGTGCGATAGCCGTAGTTCACGTATGGATTAATCACTCTGGGATGGCATGGACTGTCGCTACGAAATGGAAAGACTGGCTTGTATTGTCACCTGGAGTTAGAAGGATGATTGAGGGGATCCTATGGAAACATTAGAAATTCTAAGAAGGTTTTGTATTGTGTTTGCTTAACCATTACTTCCATGATGTCTCACAGTTACGTATGATGAATCCAATCAGAGGGTGGAGGCTGCCAAAGACTAATTTATGTGCATATAAATGCAAAGTCCAATTCACGTCAATGTGACCGACAGCTATCTGTGGATAATGTAGTAATGGATTAGGTTAGGTGGTTTTCAGGTTGGGGACCTTTCGCCTTTGTCTTTTTATATTGTTTGTGAAGTAGGCGCAATGCCTCCGAGGTTGAGGACTCTTTTCAGACTGAAAGACTGAGATTGTTTTTTCTTTGCTCACGAGGTCACCCACAGTCAGCTGTTTTTCAGCAAGGCACTTTAGCTTGGACATTTAAATCCATGACCAGGAGCACGAGTCCTGATTTATCTCTTCCCTCCCGTAGGCCTCGAGTTCTTCATTGACTGGTCCATTGTTAGATGCGACTATGTGATGAGATGTTGGCCTCTTATACCGGCCTAATCTCATGTATCAACACACTTATGGATAAGATTAGTGAGATATTAATGGCTCAAATTATCGTGGTTATATAACACTCTTAATGTGTGTAAAATAAATAGAGTGTCTGTACCAATTTATTGTAAACACTACAACAATGTGATGTATTTTGATGATGCGCTTGTACTGCAGAATGGCATAAAGATGTAGAATGTTGGGCCATTCTATTGCAATGTTGAGTACTTAATTAAGTTTTCAAATCTGCGACAAGCAGCTCTACTTGGGAGATTAGGATTACTTGCCTGAGTGCTTTCTTCTTTTAATGCCACCTATTACATATATCTCGTATCTGTCTGAGCCTGCTCAGATGTTCATTAGTGGTTTATGTCATCTTAATGTAGTGAGAGTGCTGATATGATGTGAAGTGTCTTAAAGATGGAAGCCTTTCAATAGAACGTGTGACTGTTCTCCTGAGCGATGGTAAATATTTTGCTTCTGAGCATGTCCTCCCCCCGACCCTAAATTTCGATGAAACACTTGTTTAGTTATGAACTAGTTTAAGAAGAGTTAATTTTTCACAAATACTATAATGATCTATAACAATTTTCATGATTTAAATTGATTTGAAGTAGGCCTCAATCAATTTTCGCACTGATGGCTAGAAAAGTGCGCAAGATTTGTGTCACAGTTTTCCTTTTTCCCTTGGAGTCAATGCATTTCTTTAACAGTAGAAAGGCAGTTATATCAGCTTCATGAATAAAAATACATCAGTAAACTGTCATATATCCTGGCGGGTCCTAAGCTACTGTATACACTCCATTCTAAGAAACAACGGGTCTTCCTTATTTATTAAGTAAAGGTGTATGAGTATTGTCTCTTTCATTCTGTACATTAAGGTAGCTATACTAATAGGTGGTATGCAAACCTTAGGCTCCAGGATCGGTTCTTTAAAGACTCTCCTTTGTTTATACCCACTCGCTTGTTTGCGTTTTAATGCTGACTTTCTATTTTGCACTAGAAACTTGTGTTCAAAATAAGAACGCTAAGAAGCAGAGTTTTTTGGTGCCTTCCCTACCCGTTGTACCTCATCAGTGAAACAAAGTTCTTTGTTCAGATTTGAGTGGTATGATTTTAAGAAGTGTTTTCATAGATAAATTAGAAAAAAGTATAACTTATAATAGCTGTCCCTAAAGGCCACGCCATGCGCAGATTGGTGGGAGAGCGTTCCCAATAACGTTTTCTTTGACAGCGCATCGCAAATGGGCCGTCAGCGGGTCCACAGCCGTGGCTCTGCTTGCAGCTTGGAGCATTTTTTGTTTTATTTTTTATTTTTTTGTTAAAGATTTGTGTTTTATTAGTATGAAACAATATTACAGTAAGTGAGTAGACTCGTTTACCGGCATTAAAAATTATCATTAAAATATACAAAATTATATAATATTGATTATCAATGATACTGTTTGTCGTTATTTTGTAGATGTTAATTTTATATCCGATTATATCGATTTCCTGGTTTGTTTATATTTTGTATAATTCGGAGTGTATGGTAGTTGATATTCATCTAATAGTAACGCCTATATACTCACATTCTCATACCACATCATATTTCTTCTAATTACCGCAATACAAATTCCCCCCTAATATAATACATAATACCCATCTTAACCGCTATACTTTCTATAAGTGTTAACTTCATGATATTTTCATAATATGAGAGGAGTTTGTGTATTTAATTTTTTACATGTTATTTTTCAATACTTATGTGATAATAGTTGAAGAATGCTACAATTTTATTTGGAATTACAAATTTTAAGTACATTACTAGTAATATTTTCTAGACAATCTAATATGATAGTGGCTGTATTCTATACTTAGTAATAAGAGTAAGATTATAGTATAATTGGATATGTTTTCTACATACTTTTCTTTTCCCTATTAAAAGAGTAGAAAGATAAGAGGATAGAATATGTACGACCCACTGCCCCCCTCCAATAGAAAAGATGTGAAAAGATGGTGGAGAATTAAAGATATTACTTAATGATTAATCCGTTCTGTGGAGATTACATCTACATGTTTAGTTGAATATGTGTGGAGATTTCTTCGAACCCACTTTCTTGATGATTCAGGCCTCAGTTACAAGTTCCCCGGCCGCTCCTGATACCATTATGACCCTGTAAATATTGTAATGTATGGAGACACAAAATCCTTTCGAAGAGATTCTTAACTATTGTCCATTTAAGGACAAGGCTCGTAATCTCTTCCAAGGAGAAGGGTCTCGCGACATTTGGTCTGTATTTTCCACTATTTTTTAATTGTTTGGGATGCAGTGGCCTTTCTCCAAAATGTGGTTTAAGTATTAATTATGTTTCCAAGTTATAAGAAGAATGAGTCGATAGGAATTAGAAGGTTCGCTTTGATTCATTGTAAATTATTGTTCCGTTTGCGGTATTCCAATTGTACTTATTAACTTTGGATCAGGAGATTCATTAAGTGAATATTAACAACATTCGAGATTATCTTAAATCATGTGTACGTTCCAATATTTATTCGATACCTCGAATCTTTTCGTATTAATTAGCTGATATGAATGATGACAAATTGCGTTCGTAGAATTGGACATTTGATCACATATAGGCTGATAATTTGTTTGGGCAATTATTGATATTATTGTAATTAGAAGATTTAGAGTAATGTAATCTATGTTATAGATGATTTTATAACTGTATAAGAGCGATGTTGTAGCAGTTTTGAACGGAGCATGCTACATTTAATTGTGTTGTAATCTGTTCTTCCATATTTCTTATGGGTTATTTGCTTTGAGACCTAATATCATTTTCCAGACGTGCTTTCTGTGTTAATTTCACGATGATAGTGAATATCACTTCCAAACAAAATATTGTAAATATTATGATATCATTTTTTCTGTATTTGGATGTTAATTCAAGATTCATCTAAAATTTCACTATTCTTTTATATTTCTGAATTCTTGTTTGTGTATTTGCAGAGTGATATTGTTTATCTGTTTGTTAAATATCTGAAAATATTCACTTATTATTGAAGCCGTTAAGCTTGTTGTACGACTCTGAATTGAAGGAGAAGAAAAATTGTTTTCCTTATAAGATCCTCCTATGTATTTAAATTCCTTTATTTTCTTCAATATGTATGAAATGCTCTTTATCCAAGTAGTTGATGGTTTTGAGAAGCGTTAAACATATGTTTGGCAAGTAGTAAGACCTGCGGTTGTAGTAAATTTTTACGTTTTAATGTGTTTCTGTATTGTGTTTCCAATTAGCGGATTACGCTGGTTTCTTATTGTATCGACGTTTTCACTATATAAGTTTTTCTTAGGTACATTAATTATTTTGCAAATTATGGTCTTATAGAGTAATTTCAAAATGCGAAGAACAGTTCTTCTCTTTCCAATTTTTAATCCAGTTGTTCTGTTTGTTTTTATAGTGTTTTTCTTGTCTAATCCAGTAAGTGTGCATTGTTTTGAATCATTGTAAATAGTCGCCAATAATAAAATACATACAATTGGTAAAGCTTAAACCCCGTAGTTTATTTTAGCTTTTCATAAGTGTTTTTATTTATTCTATGGTTGATCTGTTATAATCCCAGAGTAAGTTGGTGAGACTATGAGAGTCTACTTTTTATAAAATAGATTAATTTTTAGGGGAGATATTTATGCGGGGTTTGATGTGAAATTAAATATATTAATTATTTGTGGATGAGAATAGAATCTATTGTTTATTGCGTTATTTTTATCCTTAACATTTGAAATAGGTTATACTATTTCTCAGTTATAAAATATTTTTATTTAATTTATCATGTAATAGAGGTGGAAAATTTAGACTTAATAGAGAGGTCAAATCTTTTTTGTAACAAAAAAATCCAAGATATTTGTATATATTGTTCATTGTGTTTTATGCTTAAAGGAATACTGTTGTTAATATCTGTAAGTTATTCATGGTGTATTGGCATAAGTTCACTTTTATTCCAAATGGTGATATCTGTATCCTGAAATTTAAACCAAATTCGTTTTATTAGTTTTAAAAATTAGCTGTATATTATTTTCGGTTTAGTGATATGTTAAAAGTAATACTCGTCCGCAATAAGAGATTTTATATCTTTAGTCTTTTTAGATACATTATCAACTACTTATTATCATTTTTACATATTTCAAGATGTTTCTATTTAATTACACATTCACATTATCCCTTACTACTATATAACTCCCATCTCTACCTCACCCAAACTATTACCAACTTATAAATATAACAAAAATCCCTAATTTAAATCACAATAAATAACCTACTACCCAAACCA
>CM069131.1:140938431-141023273 GCA_035221665.1 Okamejei kenojei | reverse complement strand
CATAGCGAGATTAGGGTATTGGTCCATGGTGCTGAAGAAGGGGAAGGTGACTGACAGATGTCCACTGTTACTTCGGGAAAAACTGCCATATCCTCCTTCATGGGCACCTGTCAAGTTGTTTGGGTGAAGCTTTTGACGCAACTCTGAAGGACTCTGCCGTCATTCAAAAGTTCCATCGATGACCTTGAAGCCTGGCTCACCAATGTCAACATGTCAGGTCGGCCAGGGAAGATTCAAAACCTGAATCTCATCTGCATTCATCATGCCCGTCCTGTAGGCTATGCTGGTTTATGCTGTTCCCATTGACACAGTTGAGTCCCTCGAAAGGAAGATCAGCGGTTTTCTTCCGCAGGTGGCTTGGCCTTCACCACATAGCCTCAACGTGCGCACTGTATGGGACAGTAACATCTTGCTGCTCCATTCATGGATCTACGGAAGAGTTTATGGTTTGGCTGCGAACAAGAAGAAGCTCTGCAGTACAGGGACTCCAGACTCAGAATGTGTTAATCGGTGACCATAGAGGTGTGAACAGGGCGGAAATGGAGGGCGGAGATAGCTGTGGAGGTGGCAGAGTCACGCCAAAAGCAAACGGCATCTGGTGGGAGTCATGGCAAAAACTGGCATGAGTGGGTTTGGACACTTCCTTAACTTTGGCAAGGCCAGGGCAAGGAGAGACACTCCATCTATCAGGAAGAGGTCTGAGTGTTGTGAAGGAAGTTAAGGAGCGAGTGAGCAGGACAATGGGCTAGGTAGCAGGGTTTCATAAAGCGTGGCAAGGTGGGAGAGCATTACTGAAGTCAGGATTACTGGTAAAACATCTTGCAGGCAGAGTTCCAGCGGTGTCCGGTTCCTTGTCCAGGCTGTTATACGATGCCTTACCAAGCCCAGCAAACACCCACATCTGGGGCCAATGAGCAAGACACCTTCTGCCCACTTTATTCTGGAAGAGGATTATTAGAACATCTCTATCGCTGCCAAAGTCTCTTGGGGAAGGATCGCTATTCGTATGTTGCCATGACCAGGTGCCCAAGGTGGTTTTGTGAGAGCATAAGCCACTGCAATCGGTACAGAAACACCACCACACCCCAAAGAATCATATTCACTTTTGTCAAGTGGAGAGAAGCCGACCCACACCAAAAACAAGGACCGGGCCCTCCTCTTAACAGCCATGACTGGGCGCTGCACGTCGATCTGGGCAAAACAGCTGAACATTTCCGCAGCACATCACAGCAACATCACTACGGCCAGACATGATTATCACCTCCGAAGAAAATGACAAAAACAGACTGATCATTCTGGAGATGACAGTGCCTGGGAAGAGCAGTATTGAGAGGCTTTACGAGTGGAAACGCGCAAAGTACAGGAATGGTGGAGATGTGCCAGGACAAGCGGCTGGACGACATTCTATGAAGCCATAGAAGGTGGGCTGTAGGAGGACTTTGGCAGGACGCTCACTCTGCATAAGTTCTCAACCAGCTGGGGAGGCAAAGAAGAGGGATTTCTAATCCGCAAAGCGAAGCTGCACATGAAAGCACTAGGTGGTTTTGGTTATTAAGGAGGGCTGTTCGTGGGGGTTGCTGCTGGGGCGCCGTCGGGGTTGGATCAACCGGCTGGGTCGCTTGGGTGAGGGTTTGTCTGATGTCGTGAGACTGAAACACCCGATGACCAAGGTCACATCAGCCTGAGGATGGTCCCAGCGCATCTAGAGATGTATCTTTCAACAAATTTGACAAATGCCATGAATTATTGCCTGCCTATGCTTGAGATGCAATGCAAAATGTAAATGAATGATGATGCCATTATTGAGTTGGTTTGGCCTGCCTCTATTGCTTGAGGGACTGCAATGCAAATTGGATGATGAAATTGACACTGCAATTGCGTTGTTTTGGCTTGCCCTGTGCTTGAAGACGCTTATGTGCAACTGGAAATCAAAATGACATTGCCAAGAGTTGTTTGGCCATTGCCCAATGCTTGAGACTGCACTGCGAAATGGAAATGATAATGACAAATAGCCTTGAGTTGTTGGACCTGTCCTGTGTGCTTGTGACTGCAATGCGAAAAAGGAACTGAAATGACGGAAGTGGCGGCGCTTGCGTGGGCTAGCTGCGGCCACCTGAAGTCGTCTGTTTTTTTCTTTTTTTTCGTCTTTGTGTCTGTTTTTAGACTTAGAATTGATGGTTTATTAGGCTGGATGTTTGTGTGAGTGTGAGGGGGGGGGGGGGGGGGGGCGGGGGGGAGTGGGCAGAGGGGAGGGGGGGGAGAAAACAGGTTTTAGTCTCTCCTTCGGGGGGATGCGAACCTTTCTTGTGTCGTGTCCCCGTCATCGTCTCGGTCTGTTGCAGAGGCTATGGCGGAGTGGTGGACTCGGAGCTGTGGCGAGCGTCAGAGCTCCAGGTTCAGCGGCCTACCAGGCTGGGCCAGGCTGGCGGCCCGGCTTCGGGGTCTTCGGAGGCTTCGGCGCTCCAAGCAGCAGTTGCTCCAGCGGTGTCTCCAGATAAAAAACAGCGGCCGGCTTTGGCGCTTCCGCGCGGCTTCCAGACGTTGCTCCAGCGGCGGCCCGGCTTCGGGGCTCACAGCGGCTCTCCAGCAGGGCTTCAAGCGGCTCTCAGCTGGTGCTCCAGCAGCGGCACCGGCTTCGGAGCTCCGGCGGGGGCTTCAGCAGTTTGCTCCAGCGGTGCATCCACGCCGCGCGGCCGGCTTCGGGGGCTCTCGGCGCTCCAGCGGGCTCTCCAGCGGTGCTCCAGCAGCAAGGCCCAGCTGCGGCGCTCCAGCGGGTCTCCAGCCGGGCTCTCCAGCGGGTGCTCCAGCGGCGGCGCATCAGAGCGCTTCCGGCGGCTCCAGCGTTCCCGTGGTCGATCCTGACTGGGAGCTGTGGTGGTGTTCGGGGTTTCCTGGGCAACCGGCGGCGGTTGTACGCCTGGCTTCGGAGGCTCGGCCGCGGGCCTAGTGGACGATGACATCGAAGGCCTGGATTGCCTCAGTACACGAGCGGGGAAACAAGTCAGGGGAAAAAGCAAGACTTTTAAGAATTTTGCCTTCCACCACAGTTGAGGAGGTGCTTGGTGAACTCACTGTGGTGGATGTTAAATAAGTGTTTATTGTGTTGTTTTGTTTATTTTTTACATGTTATGACTGCAAGGTAACAAAAAATTTTCCGGTTCAGAGAAAGTCTGAATGACCAATAAAGGAATCCGAATTGAATCCTGAAATGACAATTGCCATAATGAGTTGTATAGGCTGCCCTTATGCTTCGAATGCGGCCAATGCGAAAATGGAAATTAAATGACAATGCCATGAGTTGTTTGGCATGCCCTGTGCTTGAGACTGCAATGCGAAATGGAAATGAACTGAAATAGAAACAAGAAACATTGAAATTAGGTGCAGGAGCAGGGAATTCGGCCTTCGAGCCTGCACCGCATTCATATGATCATGGCATGATCATCAAACTTCAGTATCCTGTACCTGCTTCTTTACCCACTGATCTTCAGCCATACGGGCCACATCCAATCCTTAAATAGAAATGAAATGAAATTATTTGTTTGGCTGGCCTGAAACCACTAAATTTCAGCCCAAAGGCCCTATTAGCTTGAGAAAACCAGCCCCCTTTTGCAAAAATGCACCCATATATACCCAGGAAGGAGATTTTGGCCACAAAAGGCCCGTGCCAGGCAGGAAAAGTCCAGAAATAATTGTCTTTCATTGAGATTTAACTCAGATTTATTTTTTTAAGAGTTCTTAGCCATAGGCCTTTTCTAGCCAGGACGTGTCCTTTGGCCGATCAGAGTAAAGAATTCTCCTGAAACAAGACTTAAAACCTCACCACAGTATTTTTCTCTTGCCCTTCATTGGCTCCTATGAGATCCAGGCAGGATGACTTTCCACCTTCATTGTGTGATCTGCAGAAAAAGATGAAAAAATTACTAAAATTGATTCTCTACCTCTCCCCTTCTCTTCTAACAGAGTCTCTAAACTGTTTGGCGCGACTTTCTGGCAGTTTCTGAGCTGCCAGCCCACCGGCAGCCTGAGTGACTGAGCTTCCTGCCACCAGGAATCTGAGTGAATTGAGCTGCTCAGTTCCAAGAATCCATCGGCCCACAATTCGTCATACTAGCCCTCTGGAAACAAGTCCTTTTGGCCCACAACACCCATTACTAGCATCCAGAAAAGCCACCCCACTCACTAAGCCACCACTATTGAATTGGTTGGAGGAGGTGGGGAATATTTGCGCTGAGGGTGAGCCAGCCCTTCCGTGCGAAGATGGGACCCAACGGGATTGCAATCAGTTTTATATTAGGAAATAAAGGTGCAGCAGTCTACAAGGTGTCCCAGGGAAGTGAAATTTCCTTTCTGACTTTCATTTCCACAGCGGTGCAGCAGTAGAGTTGTTGCTTTACACGTGCTTGCAGCACCAGAGATCTGGGTTCGATCCGATACGGTGTGTCTGGATGGAGTTTGTACGTTCTCCCTGTGACGTCTAGGGTTTTCTCAGAAGAAATCTTCGGTTTTCTCCTCACATCCACATAATGTTAGCATGGGGGATCGCTGGTCGGTGCGGACTCAGTGGGCAACCGGGGCCTGTTCTGCGCTATATTTAAACTAAATATCATCATCTCTAGTTACTTAAGACCAGTTAGTTAGCTGTACTGCCTATTTGGCACTTAAGATAGACACAAAATGCCTGGAGTAACTCAGGGGACAGGCGACCATCTTGGAGAGAAGGAATGAGTGATGTCTGGGTCAAGAATTTTCTTCAGACTTAAAGTTATCTAGTATCAAGCATTTATATTGTGCACAGCTTATTAGGATCATTCTGAATATCAAAATGGCTTCCCATTGTACACCTTTCTTGTTATTTTTTCTTGATCAGAAACTGAGTTATGAGAGAGCGAGTGGTAAAAGGATAGCCAATGCCCTATTACTTTGAATGGTCTGCAACAAGGACAGATTTGCCCTCCATCTCACCACCTTCCGGCACTTTTCCCTTGCAACCGCCAAGAAAATGCTTACACTGTCCCTTCACCTCCCCCTCATCTTTCAGGACCCAAGCAGGTCCATCCAGGTCCGACAGAGGTTCACCGCACCTCCTCACAACTCTATTACTGCATGCGTGTCAGATGCAGTGATCTATATCGGTAGAGACCAGCGGAGGTCTTGACGATCGTTTAGCCGACACCTCCGCACGGTCGCAATAACCAAGCGACCTCCCGGTGGTCAGACTGCAAATCCCCCTCCCTTCCGTATCCGACCTCTCCGTCCTGAGCCACTCTCCACAGCCAGAGTGAGCAACACCGCAAGTAGGGAGGACAGCACTCATATTCTGCTTGGGGAGTCTGCAATCTTGGGCTTGAACATTGAATTTTTCAATTTGTTACCTGAGTTCTCACCCTTCTCACTTCTCCCTCAGCCCTTGGGCCTGGCATTCCCATTATCTCTATTCTCTCCCTCACACTAGTCACACTTAGCTTCTCATTTTCACAAATCAAAACAGCTACAATGGCAAATGGAACATTATTCCATGTTTCTCCTGAGATGCTGAAGAGGGTCTCGACCCTAAAACAGTCGCTATCTTCCTTGCTCCTTAGATGCTGAGTTTTTGCCACCCACCCGCTGAGTTTTCAGCTTTTTGTGGAACCCCCCGCTTACAAATGGCTTGTTCCCTTTATTCAGCGATCTTTTTTGCATATCTTTCGTCAATTGTTCCTTTATCTCTCTCCACATCACAGTCTATTCTCTCAGTTTGCTGCATCCGTGGACCAGTCTGAAGAAGGGTGTCCTCGTCCCGAACAACGTCGGCCTATGCTATCTCCTTTCGCTCTTAGATGATGCTGACCCGCTGAGATTCTCTGCGTTTTGTTCGAACCCCTCCAGTTTACAATGGCTTGTTCCCTTTTTCATCCGAAACTTTTTGCCTATCCTTCATTCTATTTTCTTTATTCTCACTCACCGTCTATAATCTGTCAGTTTCCTGATCCGTGCCAGTCTGAGAAGGGTCTCGACCAAACGTCGCCTTATCTCCCTTCGCTCTTAGATGTTGCTGCACCAGCTGAGTTCCTCCAGCATTTTGTGTAACGAAAGATTAATAAGCCGTTATTCCATTGAAATTTTGGAATTACTATCCTTATTTTAGATAATGTCGGCTGGGTAAGAAGGTGTTATGAAAACCCTATACCTTATCATGTTCTCCTGAGATGCTGTAGAAGGGTCTCGGACCCGAAACTCACCATTCTTATCTCAGGAGATGCTGCCTGTCCCACTCCAATTACTTCAGAATTTTAAGGTTTCAAGGTTAGTTTTTGTCACATGTTACCAATTAAGGTACAGCGAAAAATTCGATGTACCATACAGCCATACTCTACCTCCAGAATTGATGCTGACCTGCCATGAGTTGCTCAACATTTGGTGTGTGTTTTTATAAACATGCATCTCTGCAGTTTCTTGGTGTCAACAATTTAGATCTGCTCTATGCAAGGCATGCCTCAATCTTCAGGGTATGCCTACTTTGAGAAGTCACAACAGAATTCAGTTGTAGTCTCTCTTCACTGTCATCCTCAGTGAATCCAGCCAGTTCTTTCAGTCTGCAGAAGGGAGTACGACCTGCAACGTCACCTATCCTATTCTCCAGAGATATGCTTGAACCACGCTGACGTTACTCCAGCACTTTGCATCTTGTTTTTAACAGCAACTGCCGTCCTTTGTGTCCACAATTAAAATGCAGACTGGCTGAATCATGGAATTACAAACCTACCATTACTTAATTAGATTATGCCTATTTTTTGGGCATTTTCTAAGCCTAACACAAAGCAAAAATATTACAATAAAAAAAGATTTTAAATCGAATGCGAATTAAAATATGCAAAATCCTATTTTACTTATTTCTATTATTTACTGACTTCTGCCTGATCTGTAATAAAGCAACTGTTCAACTTGGCTTTAAGAATTGGCTCTGTGCTGGAATGCATGATACACACGGACAAGACTATAATTTATGGGTGAATTATTGTTTTTCCTCTTCTTGCTTGCATGTAAACATTTTAGCTCAATTGTTGCTTACAGGGATTTGCTCCTTTGCTGTATTTGAGAAGCAGATTTAGTACATTTGAACAGTTTATATAAAAACAAGAGAATGCATTCACTGTTCGAAAATAATGGATTTCTATTGAAAGTACGCAGAGCAGTAGTTCTGGAATTATCAGTAATTGGATTTCACATGAGTGTAACAAAAAGAAAATCATTGTTATCAGTTTCTCAATTTGGCTATTTTCTTCTTTTTAGAAAAAAAAGGTAAATGGCCGCTGACAGCTTGCTTTCAAGCTTGGAATGATAAAAGAAAAACCAGTCCCCATACCACATACTGGACAGCTTGCTGTGAACTAATGAGCCTGAGAAGCAATTCAATCCTGGTACAGTAGTATGACACATTTCTGTGAAAGGAAAGTAAAAAGGAAAAAAGGGTTACTGCTATGCCAAAATGTGATTTAAAACAATGTCGAGATTGGGGGGAGGAATATGTAGTTAAAAATATAGCGACCAGTTAACAAATCTATCATCACATATATATCATTTGAGCACTCAGATGTGATAACAAAATGGTTCAAGTTAGCTGTCAAGATGGTGCACGTGATGCTGGATTGACAACTGAGCTCATGCTGCACTTGCCAAAAGGATTAATGACAGGGCTTGTACGGCAGGCTGTGGCACTGCAGAAGCTGACCAGGATGGCTGCTGATATTAGCAGTGATACAGCGTACTCATAAAACGATAGAATAAATTTATGGAGAAAGAATATGTGCTGGAAACTGTAAATGAATATTATTAAGTCTCTTTGGCGAATAATTGTTTCAGGGCATATGTGTTGTGCACGTTCATAGTGTTCCTTGTCACTCATTGTTAACATAGGGATGAATTTTACAGCCTGCCTTACTTACTAATTTAAAAGTTTCATGCTGTTTTCATTAAAGGGGATAAAGGCACGAAAGGCCCATTTAGGAAATATTTTATGACAAAAGTCAGGTATTTTATTATTATATATTGCAAAAAATTCAGCCATTCAAGTGATTCTTTTTATTGACGAAACATTGATAATCAACATTAGAGATACTATGATAATAATGTATTTTTCTTTTTTTTCTTTTTTCTCTTTCAGTGGCAAAATAATTAAAATAAAAGTGAATTGGCAAGTAAAACTAGCTGATTTCATCTATATGCATCTTTAAGGGAGGGTTGTCCTGTTTTTTGACACTAAAATATTTGTGCATTGTAATTTTGTCTGATATAATGTCATATATCATAGAACTAGCTGAGTTTTGCTGCTTAAACTAAGCTTATGGGAAATAAGGCTTTAGCATTCAGTGTACGTGCAAGTGCAACTGAAGTGTGTGTAAACATCCATACACAAGGGCAAGAACAGTGCCTCAAACATTATTTGTATTGAGGTACATGGAGGGAAACCTGCACAACAAAGTCAAATTCAGTCAGCCTTATTGCTACAGAAACCAACTTCCTATTTGCCTCCATCGGCTTATCCATGACAAAATGTTGTGGTTTTACCATCTGTGTGCAAGGAATTACAGATTCTGGTTTAAACCAGAAGATAGACACAAAATGCTGGAGTAACTCCCCCCCCCAGAGGACAGGCAGCATTCTGGGGTGAAGGATGGGTGACATATTCGGGTCAGACCCTCCTTCAGACTAGAATCAGGGGAGAGGGAAGCGAGAATATAGACAGTTGAAATAGAGAGCTATAGAAAAATATCAATGAAAGTTTTGCATAAAGTTACGTGATAACAGGAACAGGCAATGTAGCTTAGCTGTTTGCGAGGTAGATTTGAGAAACAACGCTGTGCGACTTGGGTGAGGGAGGGATGGAGAGAGAGTGGAAATGCAGGGGGGGGTCTTACATGAAGTAGATAAAATAATATTCCAATACACTGGTTGTAAATGCCCATAGACAATATGAGATGCAGTTCTTCTCATTTTTACTCACTTTTAATATTGCATGAAAACAGGACTGGCAAGATCTTCTCAACTCTTCAGGGACGGATGATTGTGGACTCAGGCTTCATGTAATTCTGTTGAAAGACTGAATGAATGAATGAATGAATGAATGAATGTTTTATTTGCCAAGTATTCCATACAAGGAATTTGTCTTGGTTGCTCTGCCCGCAAGTGACAACATGACATAAAATTGACAGTTAGGAATGACACATAAAACAAAAACATTAATAATAAAACATTATCGATTAAACAATGTGAATTAAATAAAATACAGAGCAAAAGGAGGATGCAGATTTTTGATTTTTGTTTATTGTGAGTATACTCGTGGAAAAAAAACTGTTGTTTTTATGTCTGGCTGTGGCAGCTTTAAACTGTCAGGAGTCGCATTTCCAGAAGGAAGTGATTCAAAGAGCTTGTGTCCAAGGTGAGAAGGGTCAGAGGATGATCTTTACCCTCTCGCTTCCTGGGCCCTTGCAGTGTGCAGTTCATCAAATGGAGGGAAGTTCCAGTCAATAAACTTCTCAGCTGATCGGACCAATTCGCTGCCAGCCTCCGGATGTCATGCTTGGTGGCTCGAGCCAAACGAGGACCATGGTGGAGAAGGTGAGGACAGACTCTACGATGGCTGTGTAGAATTGGACCATCATTTGCCTGTGGTCAGATTGTGCTTCTCAGTTGCTACAGGAAGTACATCCTCTGTTGTGCCTTTTTAACTGTGGAGTCGATGGTGGCTCCCATTTAAGATTCTTGGAGATGATATTTCCCAGGAACTTAAAAGACTCCACAGATGTGACTGTGGTTTTTGTTAATTTGTGGTGTGTTGATGTTGAGTGGGGTGAGCTCTCCTAAAGTCTACAATCAATTACACTGTCTCCAGAGCATTGAGCTCCAGGTTTGTTTGCGATGGCACCAGGACGACAGATATGTCACTTCCTGTCTGTAGGCAGATTCTTCCCATCTGGGATCAGTCCAATCAGGGTTGTGTTCGTCCGCGCAAACTTGAGAAGCTATGACAGAGGATCTCAGTGGGAGGTGACCAGTAAATGGTGTAGAGAGAGTAGAGGAGAGGGAGAGAATACGCAGCCTTGTCGTGGTGCTCCTATGCTGAGGGACTGCGGGTCCGAGATGTGTTTCCCAGCCTCACATGATTAATGTAATATCACTATATTTTTCCATGTGTATTCTTTGCATTTGGTTCCTGGTTTCCAGCTGGAATTCAAGCATCCCTGCTTGTTCTAAGTGCAAGTAGTGATACTTAAACAGTAATTCGTTCAGAATTGGGATGTATTTGCAATGCTTGGTTTAAATAATATTGAAACTAATTAAAATAATTTTCAAAGAAACAGGCACGAATGGTGACAAGTGGGATAATCCTTGAATATTTTCTAAATTTATAATTCTACCTCTTTAAATATTGCACATCCAGTTTCATTATGTCAGGTTATAATACTTTAAATGACTCTGTGTACATACAAACCATTACATATGGGTCCCTCTTGGAAACACATATTACTGAATAGAAAGGCATTAAATTAAAAAAACATAACCATAGGAAATTGCAATACAGCTACTTGTATGCAGAGATGAGCAAAAATAATTACCTCAGGATTTGCTTGTTCTGGGACGGTATATAAATTTGTTTTTTTTTCTTACATATAATCATATATCACTTGGAGTTCTTGCTTTTTAACTCAGAAGGCTACAAGGCGATTCTACTTTGTGCCAACATCATAATTAAGATTAAACAGTCCAGTGAGGTGCTGATGGAGTGCTGCATTTTTGAGGTCCATTTAATCCTCTTTATTTGGTCTTCTTTATAACGTATTTTGGTTATAGATGACAAATCTGTTGTAACTGAGGTGGGTCCATTCATATGAGGAACAAAACTGAGTGGTGGGTCAGAGATGTGTTGCCTCACTTTACCCAGTGTCCCCTTAGAAAGGCAAACAGGAAGCAGCCTTGTGTTCTTCTCACCACTTTCGCAGGATGCAACTGGGTGGCAGAAACATTTGCTGAAAATCATCTGATGAAATCTACACCTTTTGTAAGTGAAGCACACACAGGCAACCCGGGTAATGAAGGGGTTCTGTGCTTACAGACATTCACAAGTCAAAAAATACATTTAAAAAAACGCTCAAAGCGGTAATCAGTGCATTTCTTATGGACAAAACCTGCCAGCATGCATATTGTTCCTTTTGGTGTCTATGGCGGATTGGTGAATTATAAGCAGCTTTAGCTGTTTCAGGGCCAAATTTAATTAAGACATTTTATTTTAAAAACTCAGTAATCTTTTTGTAATATTAAAAATGTGAAAATCGAACTTTTTAAAGAGGTGCCGGCACAAAGCGTACTGTGCATACTGTCACTGATAGTAACCATGGGTCGGCAGTATCATAACAAACAATATCAAAATAAGTCAGACTGATTACAGAGCGAATCTTGTCTCACTTTTTACCATTAACTTTTCTGTTTATTTAGTGTATGTTTATTGGCTGTTTTTCCAATAATGTACATATTTACCCCTTGCCTCTGACATCTTCCTACCGTTTCTAGATCTCACCATCTCCATCACAGGAAACAGACTTATTGACCGATATCTACTACAAACTACTGACTCCCATAGCTAATCTTGACTACACTTCTTCCCACCCTGCATCCTGTAAAGACTCTATCTCCTACTCCCATTCCTCTGCCTACGCCGCATCTGCGCCCAGGATGAGGTGTTTCCATACCAGGGCTTCAGAGATGTCCTCATTCTTTTAGGAAATGAGGGTTCCCCTCTTCCATTATAGATTCACTAGGGTCTCCTCGATATCCCGCAGCTCCGCTCTTGCTCATTCGTATCGACCAGAGTCCCCCTTGTCCTCACCTTTCACCCCATCAGCCGTCGCATACAGCATATAATCTTCCTATATTTTCGCCACCTCCAACGGGATCCCACTATAGGCCACATCTTCCTATCTCCACTCCTTTCTGCTTTCCGTTGAGACCATTCCTCCCGAAACTCCCTGGTCAACTCGTCACTTCCCACCCAAACCACCACCTCCACAGGTACTTTCGACTGCAACCACAGGAGATGCAACACCTGACCCATTACCTCCCCCTTTGACTCCGTCCAAGGACTCCGGCAGTATTTCCAAGTGAGGCCAAGATTTGCATCTTCTCCAACCTTATCTACTGTATCTGCTGTTCCAGGTGTCAACTTCTCTACATCGGCGAGACCAAGTGCAGACCTGGTGATCGTTTCGCTGAACACCTCCACTCAGACCATCTTAAACCTACCTGATTTCCCGGTGGGCCAACACATCAAAACTACCCCTCCGATTCCCAATCTGACCTTTCTGACCTGGGCCTCCTCCATTGTCAGAGTAAGGCCTGGCACAGGAGGAACAACACCTCATATTTCGCTTGGGTAGTTTACACCCCAGCGGTATGAACGTTGACTTCTCTAACTTCGGATTGACCTTGCTTTCCCTCTCCATCCCTCCCCTTCCCAGTTCTCCCACTAGTCTCACTGTCTCTGACTATATTCTATCTTTATCCCATCCCCTCCCCGACATCAGTCTGATAGAAGGATCTTGACCTGAAACGTCGCCCATTCTTTCTCTCCCGATATGCTGGCCTGACCCGTTGAGTTACACAGCATTTTTTTGGTTTACCCCCTTTACCTGGTTATAGTGGCCAATTGGCCATGATGGACACACCACCATCCCCCCCCCCCCCCCCCCACCCCCGCCCCCCCACCCCCCAACCCCCACTCCATTGTTCAAAATGAGGGTTTACAGTACTCTATTTAAATGTGATGTTGCAATAGTGTCCTGTCTATACCCTCCACTATTGAGGAACAAATCTATGCCACAATTCAAAAAGTAGGGGAGTTTTCCCTGGTTCACTAATCAATATTTATGCTTCAATCAAAATGGTTTAGAGTACACACCTTAGATGCTTCCATTGCAATAGAATTTTTACATTAAAATTGTCTGTACTTTATTTTGAGACATCCAGAAGTCATGATGTGTACTTCCAAAATAAATGACTAGTGTAAATCTCTTCTGCCCCAACTTGGGAATTCTAAAAATACACAACGTAACATGCTGATGCTGGTCCCAGAACTGATGAGACCGGCTTCATCTGAACATCTCAGATCATCTCAGAAATAATGATCACAACGATTAGTTTATTGTCACATATACCCAATGAAAAGCTTTTGTTGTGTGCTAACCAGTCAGAGGAAAGACGATACATAATTACAATCGAGCCATTCACAGTGTACAGATACGCGAGAAAGGAAATAACATAAATAACATTTAATGCAAAATAAAGTCCTGTAAAGACCGATCAAAGATATTCCTGTAAAGACCCCACCCTACTCATCCTACTAGTTCCACTGATCACATCTTTGTACCTTTCTCGTTAGCACATCTTCCCAGTCTACAATTGGCCAATATTGGGATACCAATTGGATGTTGTATTTCCTACATGGAAGTGCCTCCAGTTCAAAAACTTATTCGCAGTGGGGTCTTGCTGAATATGGAAAGCTGTAATATGAGTTCACACTCTTTTTTTGTTTATCTGGAAAACACTCTATCCTCACACGGGTTTACACAAAAAACTGGAGAAACTCAGCGGGTGCAAGCAGCATCTAAGGAGCGAAGGAGATAGGCAACGTTTCGGGTCCAGACCCTTCTTCAGACCCTATCCTCACACATATTGGCTACATTATCAATATTACATTACACAATTTATTCTCATCTTGCCACCTCACTCTCTGAACCTATTATTTTTTTCACATACTAATTTGAAATTAAAATATAACTTTGGAATTCTGTCACATAATGTGGCCTTTTTGTACACTGCACAGTGGATTTTAAAATGAAAAACGAAGCATCTATCATTGGCAAGCAAGTCAGATAGCTCGCCATGCGAGTTCCAGATCCTCCCTGCACATGGAGCCAAACTTCACAACGGTACAATGTATCTGGCGCAGTGTAAAATCTGGATGATGACCAGGTTGGCTGTAAGATTTGGAATTCTTAACTATTAGCATATATGTTATTGGACATGTGCAGTGGCATCAAAAAGCAAGCAAAGTACGTTTCAGCATTATTCCTGCCAAAATCATTAATGTGTGCAAGGCGCACACAATGATGGGGCCCCCTCATACAGACACAATGTCAGCATGAGGAAAGCATTGGCTCTCTCTGTGCTAAAGACAATTATCTCACCTGGTCTGTAACCATTGAGTCCTCTTGCAGATAGGTTTAGTTTTTAGTTTATAGATACAGCGTGGAAACAGGCCTTCGGCACACCGAGTTCACGCGACCAGCAATCCCCGCACACTATCCTACACACACTAGGGACAATTTATATTTATAGCAAGCCAATTAACCTGCAAACCTGTACGACTTTGGAGTGTGGGAGGAAACCACAGATCTCGGAGAAAACCCATGCGGTCATGGGGAGAATGTATAAATTTCGTACAGACAGCACCCGTAGTCGGGATCAAACCCGGGTCTCTGGCACTGCAAGCGCTGTAAGGCAGCAACTCTACCATTGTGCCACCGTGCTGCGGTCTTCTTTGGGATTTTAATGTACCCCTTGGACCTCCCAATGTCACATGTGCTCTCCATTAAAAAGGCAGTCAGCATCATCAGAGACCCACACCACCCTGGCCACACACTCATTTCACTCATGCCATCGGAGAGAAGCTACAGGTGTCTAAAAACTGTAACCACTACAACCTCAAATACGCTCTGAATTCCATAGACTATTATTGCTCTTATTGCATTCTTATCGTTTGCTTGTTTTATATGTGTACATATGCGTACATATATGTGTGTGTGTGTGTGTGTGTGTGTGTGTGTGTGTGTGTGTGTGTGTGTGTGTGTGTGTGTGTGTGTGTGTGTATCTATTACTAAATGTTTGATCTTGACCACTTCCTGTTGTTCTGTATATTGATTTTTGAAAAAAACGCTTCCACTTAAGGCTGTGATTTTTGGCCATCTTATTCAGAGTCCCCCTTCGCTGTGCAGGACATTAGGATTTTTCCCATCAATCAAAAACCAAAGAGTTATTAGTGTTTTAAAAATGTTGAGATTCTCTCTCCTGGCCACTCCCCTTCCGGAGGGACTATATAAACCTGGAAGTGTTGGTTTGAAATAAAGCACTGCAAATGGTGGTTGGTTTGAAATCAAGCAGTGCAAATGGTGGATGATTTGAAATATAGCTCTGCAAATGGTGTTTGGTTTGAAATAAAGCACTGCAAATGGTAGTTGAAATAAAGCACTGCAAATTTGGTGTTGGTGGTGGTTGATTTGAAATAAAGTACTGCAAATGGCTGTTGGTGGTAGTTGGTTTGAAATAAAGCTTTGCAAATGGTTGTTGGTTTGAAATGAAGCACTGGCAAATGGTTTTTGGTTTGAAATAAAGCATTGCAAATGGTTGTTGGTTTGAAAATAAAGCACTGCAAATGGTTGTTGGTGGTGGTTGGTTTGAAATAAAGTACTACAAATGGTTGTTAGTTTGAAATAAAGCACTGCAAATTGTGGTTGGTTTGAAATAAAGCACAGAAAATGGTTGGTGGTGGTGGTTGGTTTGAAATAAAGCACAGCAAATGGTTGGTGGTAGTGGTTGGTTTGAAATAAAGCAGAGCAAATGGTTGGTGGTGGTGGTTGGTTTGAAATAAAACAGAGAAAATGGTTGGTGGTGGTGGTTGGTGTGAAATAAAGCAGAGCAAATGGTTGGTGGTGGTGGTTGGTTTGAAATAAAGCACAGCAAATGGTTGGTGGTGGTGGTTGGTTTGAAATAAAGCACAGCAAATGGTTGTTGGTTTGAAATAAAGCATAGCAAATGGTTGGTGGTGGTTGGTTTGAAATAAAGTACATGATTAAAAGTCTAAACTTGACAACTTCCTGTTTGCACTGTATATTGATTTTAGATAAAACACTACCACTTATGGCTGTGATTTTTGGACATCGTACACAGTCCCCCTCCGCTCATCAGGTGCAGAGCATTCTTCCCATCAATGAAAAATAAAAGTGTTATTAGTGTTTTAAAAAATGTTGAGAATCTCTCCCCTGTCAATCACCCCATGAAGGCCATGCCCCTTCCAGTGGGAGGGGAAGGGATTATAAAACCCAGAAGTGTGGGTGTGGCTCAGTCTCTGCAAGATGGGGGAAGGAGAGGTCACGATTCTGTCTGAGCTGTGAATCAACTGAACATACTGAACTGTGAGTGTGGTGTTTATGTGGTGTTTTGTGGTGTTTTGTGTGATTTTATGGTGGTTTCACCCTGCTTGAAATGGTATGAAACTGCATTTGAATGTGGTGGCCTTGCACCCTGCATGAAATGGTATGAAACTGTATTTGAATTTGGTGGCCTTGCATCCTGCATGAAAGGGCATGAAACTGCATGAGTTTGGTGGTCTTGCACCCTGCTTGAAGTGATAGGAAACTGCACTTGAGTTTGGTGGCTTTACACCCTGCTTGAAGTGGTAGGAAACTGTACTTGAGTTTGGTGGCCTTGCACCCTGCTTCAAGTGGTAGAAAACTGCACTTTAATTTGGTGGCCTTGCACCCTGCTTGAAGTGGTACGAAACTGCAGTTGAGTTTGGTGGTCTTGCACCCTGCATGAAGTGGTATGAAACTGCACTAGCATTTATTGGCCTTGCACCCTGCTTGAAGTGGTAGGAAACTGCACTTGAGATTGGTGGCCCTTCACCCTGCTTGAAGTGGTAGGAGACTGCACTAGAGTTTGGTGGCCCTGCACCCTGCTTGAAGTGGTAGGAAACTGCACTTGAATTTGGTGGCCTTGCACCCTGCTTGAAGTGGTTGGAAACTGTACCTGAATTTGGTGGCCTTGCACCTTGCTTGAAGTTGTATGAAACTGCACTTGAATTTGGTGGCCTTGCACCCAGTTTCCTACCACTTTGTATTGTATCCTGGGTAAGGGTGGAGTATGAGGGCCAGGGTCGGATTTACATATAAGCTAGACAAGCTTAAGCTGAGGGCCTCGATAATCTAAGGGGGCCTACGCTCGCTCCACCAAGGTGTGTAAAACTTTTGAGATAGTGGCGTTGTTACAAAACCTACCATCAGTGGCACTGTGCGATAGTGGCATTACAGAACCCACCATTGGTGGCGCTGGGGCCTACACACCTTGCCGTCGCACGGGGGGCCCACACACCTCACCGGCCGCACACTGGGGGCCTACCTAATTCGCCGCCGCACCTGGGGCGGACTCACCTCGCCGCAGCACCTGGGGCGGACTCACTTCGCCGCCGCTCGGGGGTCCTATCAAATTCGCCGCCGCACGGGGGGCCTACCGAATTCGCCGCCACACTGGGGGGCCTACCAAATTCGTTGCCACACTGGAGGCCTACCAAATTTGCCGCCGCACTGAAGGCCTACCAAATTCGCCACTGCACCTAGGGTGGACTCACCTCGCCGCCGCACGGGGGGCCTACCAAATTTGCCACCACACCTGGGGCGGACTCACCTCGCCGCCCCACCCGACCAGTCGAACCCCACCGACCATCCGCCCACCGAGACCTCTCACGCTTTGCTCGCCACTCCACCGCCCTCCAGCAGCCCGCAGCCATCGCCTTACCTGCAGCCTGGACTCTGCAAGGGGCCTGAAGTTTCCACCAAAGATACTAGAGGAGCTCCTCTAGTATCTTTGGTTTCTACGCTGCAGATTCCCACTCCCCTGGGTTTGACAGCGTTGGGTCCTAATGAAAGCCCCCCCAACCCTGGTAACCTCAGTGGCTGTTCCACTGGGTCTTCCCCATTCCCCACATTACAGTCCTCATACCCCCCCTACCCCCTGACCACCACCAACCCCCACCAGACATCACCTCAGCCTTAGTCCACCCACCTGCCTCCCTCCGGCTCCAACCCCCATCCCTGCTGTGTGTTCACCATCCCCCCTGACCTCCCCTCTCAGATACCTCAGAGAACGGTTTGTCCACAGTAGAGGCCTCACCTTTGTCCCTTCCATCGGCCGATAATTAGTAACGTTTTTTGTCTACCAAGCTGCTTTGTGAGTTATCTGTTTATTAAGAAGTGAACCTGTTTGTTTAGTTATAAGCCTTTTCAAGCAGATTTGATTCAGATTTGATTCAGGTTTTGCAATATAATTGTCAATAAGGAACAATTCTTTAAGAAATATTTCCCAACTTTTATACAGATTTTGTTTTCTTCACTCAAGTGCACTGCGTTTTGTGAGAACGCCCCTTCATGTTTTCCTTTCTAATAACTGTTGAAGATTAATTTTTATTTTTATTTTCAGATTCTAATCTGAGCATGATTAAAAAATTTGAAAGTCGTGCTAGCTTGCACAAAGAGAAAGAGACTTGAAAATGATACGGTTAAAGAAGTTAAGACCAATCACTGCTTTCTTGGGTCAGCTACAGACAGAGGCAACAGTGCCAGCGGTGAAGCAGATACATTGATACTAACACAAGAAAAATCAGTCTGGTGGACCTATCCAGCCATCTATCGCATTCAACCAGAAGAAATCCTCCCTGAAACAGAAACAGTGAAGAAGGACGTGGAACAGCGAGCTGAATATGAGGAAGCAGCCATGATGCCGGCTCAAAATGAAAATATAGAACAGATTGATGATGCCAAATATAGATGTACTGCAACAGACGTTGGTTTGTGGACAGAATTATCACATGAGGACGTATCCTATTTTGTAGAAGCAGTCCCTCTCAAGTTCAGCATCATTGTGGACCATTTTCAAATTCCAGCGAGTGTATAAAAATCAGTCTAGGTCTTACACAAGGCTCTTTTTCATTCAACAAAAGTCAATGGAGAAACATATAGCCGAGAGTGGCTTGTGTATTCTCCCTCAAAAGGCCGGATATATTGCTTTGTTTGTAAACTCTTTCCAAACATTGCATAGAATCATAGAAAATAGGTGCAGGAGTAGGCCATTCGGCCTTCGAGCCTGCACCGCCATTCAATATGATCATAGCTGATCATCTTATTCTTCTGCTACATCTTTAGCATCTGAAGGGTTTGATTGGCGAAACCCCTATCTTATCCAAACTCATGAAAACTCAGAGAAGCACAGGAATGCCATGTTGCCCTACTTAACAAGAAAGCGAGGGCAAATGTTTAACTTCAAAGCTACAGGAACAAATAAAAGCAGAGGCAGCAGTACTGGCGGCATTAATTGTCGCCGTAATATGCACTCTTGCAGAATGAGGCTTACAGTCAGAGGAGACATGAACAATTTTGGATCTCCAAATAACGGCAATAGTCTTGGTCTTTTAGAGCTAGTTGCAAAATTTGATCAATTTTACTAGCTCATATCAATCGGTATGAAAAACTCCGGATCAGGAAATCCCTCTTATTGTCAAAAACTGTGTTGTGAGGAAATAATTCAACTCATGGCAAGAAAAGTTAAGGATGCAATTCTGGCTGACTTGAAAAAAGGCTGGATATTTCAGCTTGTCAATGGATTCCACCCTGACATTTCACATACTGATCAGTTGACTTTAATTATCAGAAATGTATCACCTGAAGACGGTTTACCAAGTGAGAGATGTTTTAACATTCCTTGAGCTAAAAGACCACTCAGTAGAAAACATGCCTGATTTTGTGTTTAACTATCTCACTACTGAGCTTGAAATTGACTTTAGAAAATGTTGAGGGCAGTCTTATGACAATGCTGCCAACATGGCTGGTAGGTGCAAGGGTATACAGCAACAAATCCTCAAAAAAAAACAAATTTCCATGCGCTGCTCACTCATTAAATTTGGTGGGCCATTCGGCTGTTGATTGCTGCCTTGATGCAGTGAACTGTTTTGTAATTATCAATTAAATTTATACCTTCTTTTCATCCTCCACAAAGAGATGGGCAGTTCTTAAAATCATTTTTTGCACCTCAGTCAAAAGTGCCTAAATATTTGTCAGACACTAGGTGGGAGGCACATGCAAAAGCCACAGAAGCTATTTTGGAAAGCTTCAGCACTATCACTGATGCCCTCAGTCATTTGTACTCTGATGTTAATGTGAGGGTGATACCAGGCTTCAAGCTAACAATCTTCTGCATAAAAAGGAAGAACAGGAATTTGTGTTTTATGCTGCATTTTGGACCCATCTGCTAGGTCATTTCCACAAGGTCAACAAAGCCATTCAGAAATCCAAACTGTTATTGAGCACTTGTGCAAGTTTGTACAGTACACTTCAGTATTTTGTATGCAAAATTAGAGAAGATTAGGATGAGCTTGAGCAACAAGCAAAGGCCACCTTGCCAGATGTTAACTACAGAACTGTCACAGGAAGACAATGAGTAAAGAAATGGCAAGGAAATGATGGAAGTGCACCTGGTCCTGATGCTTTAGATAAACTCTCTTCAAGAGATAAAGTTTAGGATAAAATCCTTTTTTCCTATACTAGATGCACTTGAAACCAATTTAAAAAGAAGAGGTACTGTGTACACAGAAGTTGCACAACAGTTTTCCTTTCTTGCTAATCTGACTGCATCTAAGCAAGAAATTCAGCAAGGTGTTGAACTGTTGATGGAAGCATACCCAGAAGATGTTGACCTGGAACTTACAGATGAACTTTTGCACTTTCACTCACATATGAGACAAAGCCATAGGCATGCAGAAGAACACTCTCTGTCTCATACAGACCTTTATCAAATAATATACAAGGAAACAATTCAGACGGCCTTCCCTAATGTGGAAGCAATCTTGCGGCTTTTTCTTAGCTTAATGGTCACCAACTGCTCAGGAGAGAGGTCTTTTTCAGGACACAAAAGAATTAAAAATGAATTAAGGTCCACAATGTCTCAAGAGAGGTGCTCTGCACTGAGCATTCTGTGCATTGAGAGTGACAAACTTAGACAAACAGATCTTAGTGAACTTTTGGATGATTTTTCTATGAAGAAGTCGAGAAAAAAATGTTTTTGCTCTTGGTGTATTTGTAGTTTCTTTATTTCTTAATATTCCACATTCAATTCAAGAGACACTTATTGTCACATGCACCACTTGGTACAATGAGATGAAATTTTAGGGGGTCACCATCCGACGTCGGAACGGGAGAACATACTCAGCGGCTTGGACTTCCGATTCGGCCACTTCCTACCGGAGACCACAGGCTGAGCTGGTCAGAGATTCACGCTGGTGGCCCTTGGCAAAGGGATTCCAGGGCTCCACGATGTTGAAATCAGTGTGGCCCGAGGCTGGGGGCTCCGCAAACCACAGGTCCATGATGTTGAAGCAGCAGGCCCACCACTCCAGAGCTTCAAACGGCGATCCAGGTAAGGCATCACCTGCTCCGCTGTGAATCCAATATGTATTTTAAAACCAATTGTTTAATGACAACATATAGTAGGATCTAAAAAGTGTTCACACTGTCACTGTCGGGTAGTCATGGTCATCTAGTCGTGGGGATGGGGGGATTGGGGGCCTTCACAAGTGAAATATCTTAGGGACTCTCTTCAACTAAATCCAGCCCCGGCCAGGGCAGTTTACTGTTCTGGATGTTCAGATGTGGAGGTCATGGAGTCTGATAGCCTTCCAGATGTCCACATCTGCGCCAGGTGCGTCGAGATGGGGATCCTAAGGGACCATATTAGGAACCTGGAGTAGCAGCTCGATGACCCTGTTGGTCAGGGAGAGCAAGGAGGTCATAGAGGGTTAGTTACAGAGAGATGGTCACTCCAAGACCACTGGAGGCAGACAAGTGGGTCACAGTTAGGAGAGGCAAGGGGCTGAGGCAGGGACTAGAGAGTACCCCGGTGGCTGTACATCTTGGCAATAAGTACTCCTGTTCGAGTACTGTTGGGGAAGACAGCCTACCTAGGGGTAGCGACAGCGGCCAGGCCTCCGGCACAGAGACCGGCCCTGTTGCTCAGAAGGGTAAGGAAAAGAAGAGGAGGGCATTAGTAATAGGGGACTCTATAGTTAGGGGGTCAGATGGGCGATTCTGTGGATGGAGTCAGGAGACCTGGATGGTAGTTTGCGTCCCTGGTGCCAGGGTCTGGGATGTGTCTGAACGTGTCCAAGATATCCTGAAAAGGGAGGGAGAGGAGCCTGAGGTTGTGGTACATATAGGTACCAATGACATATGTAGAAAAAGAGAAGAGGTCCTGAAAGGAGAATTTAGAGAGTTAGGAGGAGAGTTAAGGAGAAGGACCGCGAAGGTTACAATCTCAGGTTTACTGCCTGTGCCTCGTGACACTGAGAGTAGGAATGGAGCGAGGTGGAGGATAAATGCATGGCTGAAGGACTGGTGCAGAGGGCAGGGATTCAAGTTTCTGGATCATTGGGGAAGGTGTGACCTGTGCAAAAATGATGGGACCAATATCCTGGCAGGGAGATTTGCAAAGGTTACTGGGAAGACTTTAAACTAGAACGGTTGGGGGGAGGGACTCAAATAGAGAAAGCTAGTAGACAGTGTGTGAGGCGGGAGGCAGAGAAGGGAAGCACTCAGACCCAACATGTAGGGGAGAAAGAAGGAAAATATAATAAACAGAGAAGAAGAGGTGCTGGGTTTCTTAAATGTGTGAGCAAAGAGACAGAGGGGTGTAAAACGAGGGTAGAAGCAATAGTTAGCAAGGTGAAAAGTTAAACTGGCAGACAGACAAATCCAGGGCAAAAATTAAAAAGGGCCACTTTTCAACATAATTGTATAAGGGGTAAGAGTGTTGTAAAAACAAGCCTGAAGGATTTATGTCTCAATGCAAGGAGAATTAATAATAAGTTGGATGAGTTGAATGTGCAGATAGTTATTAATGAATATGATATAGTTGGAATCACAGAGACATGGCTCCAGGGTGACCAAGGCTGGGAGCTGAACATCCAGGGATATTCAATATACAGGAGGGGTAGACAGAAAGGAAAAGGAGGTGCGGTAACGTTGTGGTTAGAGCGGAGATTGACACAATAGAAAGGAAGGACATTAGCTTGGAGGATGTGGGAATCGATATTCTAAACCAAAATGTAGAGGAAACAACGAGAGATCAGGTTATTCTAGACTGGGTATTGAGTAATAAAATGAGGAAGGGTTAGTTAGCAATGTTGTGCATGGCCCCTTGGGCAAGAGTGACCATAATATGGTTGAGTTCTTCATTGGGATGGAGGAGGAGAGTGACAAATTAATTCAGAAACACGGGTCCGAACTTAAAGAAAGGTAACTTTGTGGGTATGAGACGTGAATTAGGCCAAGATAGATTGGCAATTGATTCTTAAAAGGTGATTTTTTTTAAAGAAGGAACTGCAGATGCTGGAGAATCGAGGGTACACAAAAAGCTGGAGAAACTCAGCGGGTGCAGCAGCATCTAAGGAGCGAAGGAGATAGGCGACGTTTCGGGCCGAGACCCTTCTTCAGACTGGTCAGGGATCAGGGAAACGAGAGATATAGACGGTGATGTGGAGAGATAAGGAACAATGAGTGAAAGATATGCAAAAAAGTATCGGTGATAAAGGGAACAAGCCATTGTAAGCTGTTTGTGGTGTGAAAATGAGAAGCTGGTGCGACTAGGGTGGGGGGAGAGATAGAAATTTCCCCTTATCAAAAAAAAAAACCGACCTCTCGGTCCTGGGCCTCCTCCACGGCCAGAGTGAGCAACACCGCAAGCTGGAGGAACAGCACCTCATATTCCGCTTGGGGAGTCTGCATCCTTTTGGGCTTGATATTGACTTTTCTCAATTCTGTTAACCCTTGCTGTCTCCTCCCTTCCCCACCTCTCCCTCAGCCCTGGGGCCCTGGCATTCCCTCTATCAAACTCCAACGTGACCCCTCCACCCGCCACATCTTCCATCTCCCCCCCTGTCTGCCTTCCGCAAAGACCGCTCCCTCCGCAACTCTTGTCCATTCTTCCCTCCCCTCCCACTCTACCCTTCCCGGGCACTTTCCCTTGCAACGCAAGAAATGCAACTACTTGTCCCTTCACCTCCCCCCTCCACTCCTTTCATGGCCCCAAGCAGCTGTCCTTCCAGGTCCGACAGAGGTTCACCCTGCACCTCCATCCAACCTCATCTACTTTGCATCCGCTGCTCCAGATGCCAGATGATCTATATCGGTGAGGACCAAGCGGAGGCTTGGCGTTGCTTCGCCGAACACCTCCCGCTCGGTCCGCAATAACCAACCCGACCTCCCGGTTGGCTCAGCACTTCAACTCCCCCTCCCATTCCACATCCGACCTCTCGGTCCTGGGCCTCCTCCACGGCCAGATGTGAGCAACACCGCAAGCTGGAGGAACAGCACCTCATATTCGCTTGGGGAGTCTGCATCCTTTGGGCTTGAATATTGAATTTTCTCAATTCTGTTAACCCTTGCTGTCTCCTCCCCTTCCCACCTCTCCTCAGCCCTGGGGGCCCTGGCATTCCCTCTATCTCTATCTCTCCCCACCCTAGTGCACCAGCTTCTCATTTTCACACACAACAGCTTACAATGGCTTGTTCCTTTATCACCGATACTTTTTTGCATATCTTTAACTCATTGTTCCTTATCTCTCCACATCACGTCTATATCTCTCGTTTCCCTGATTCCCTGACCAGTCTGAAGAAGGGTCGCGGCCCGAAACGTCGCCTATCTCCTTCGCTCCTTAGATGCTGCTGCACCCGCTGAGTTTCTCAGCTTTTTGTGTACCCTTAAAAGGTTGATGGTGGATAGGCAATGGAAGGCATTTAAAGACTGTATCGATGAACTACAAAAATTGTTCATCCCAGATTGGCAAAAGAATAAATCAGTGAAGGTAGTAAATCCGTGGATAACAAGGGAAATCAGGGATAGTATCAAAACAAAAGATGAAGCACACAAATTAGCCAGAAATAGCAGCCTACCAGAGGACTGGGATAAATTCAGTCCAGTCAGAGGAGGCCAAAGGGATTAATTAGGAAAGTGAGAATAGATTATGAAAGAAAAACTCGAGAGCGCAGAGAACATAAAAAACTGACTGCAAAAGTTTTTTATAGATATGTGAAGAGAAAAAGATTAGTTAAAACAAATGTAGGTCGCTTGCAGTCAGAAACAGGTGAATTCATCATGGGGAACAAGGGCATGGCAGACCAATTGAATAACTACTTTGGTTCTGTCTTCACTAAGGAAGACATAAATAATCTGCCGGAAATAGCAGGGGACCGGTGGTCAAATGTGATGGAACTGTGTGAAATCCAGGTTAGCTGGGAAGTGGTGTTAGGTAAATTGAATGGATTAAAGGCCGATAAATCCCCAGGGCCAGATAGGCTGCATCCCAGAGTACTTAAGGAAGTAGCCCCAGAAATAGTGGATGCATTAGTGATAATTTTTCAAAACTCTTTAGATTCTGGAGTAGTTCCTGAGGATTGGAGGGTAGCTAATGTAATCCAACTTTTTAAAAAGGAGGGAGAGCGAGGAAAAACGGGGGAATTACAGACCAATTAGTCTAACATCGGTATTGGGGAAACTCCTAGAGTCAGTTATTAAAGATGGAATAGCAGCACATTTGGAAAGTGGTGAAATCATTGGACAAAGTCAGCATGGATTTATGGAAAGGTAATCATGTTGTCGAATCTTATAGAATTTTTCGAGGATGTAATAGTGGATAAGGCCCCCCCCCCCCCACCCCCCCCCCCCCCCCCCCGGAGAACCAGTGGATGTGTTATATCTGGACTTTCAGAAGGCTTTCAACTAAGTCCCACATAAGAGATTAGTATGTAAACTTAAAGCACACAGTATTGGGGGTTCAGTATTGATGTGGATAGAGAACTGGCTGGCAGACGGGAAGCAAAGAGTAGGAGTAAAGGGGTCCTTTTTAGAATGGCAGACAGTGACTAGTGGGGTACCGCAAGGCTCAGTGCTGGGACCCCAGCTATTTACAATATATATTAATGATTTGGACGAGGGAATTTAATGCAATATCTCAAAGTTTGCGGATGACACGAAGCTGGGGGGCAGTGTTAGCTGTGAGGAGGATGCTAGGAGGCTGCAAGGTGACTTGGACAGGTTGGGTGAGTGGGCAAATGCATGGCAGATGCAGTATAATGTGGATAAATGTGAGGTTATCCACTTTGGTGGCAAAAAAGAGGAAAGTAAACTATTATCTGAATGGTGGCCGATTAGGAAAAAGGGAGATGCAACGATACCTGGGTATCATGGTACACCAGTCATTGAAAGTAGGCATGCAGGTGCAGCAGGCAGTGAAGAAAGCGAATGGTATGTTAGCATTCATAGCAAAAGGATTTGAATATAAGAGCAGGGAGGTTCTACTGCAGTTGTAGAGAGTCTTGGTGAGGCCACACCTGGATTATTGTGTACAGTTTTGGTCTCCTAATCTGAGGAAAGACATTCTTGCCATAGAGGGAGTACAAAGAAGGTTCACCAGACTGATTCCTGGGATGGCACGACTTTCATATGAAGAAAGACTGGATAGACTCGGCATGTGCTCACTAACATTTAGAAGATTGAGGGGGGATCTTATAGAAACTTACAAAATTCTTATGGGGCTTGACAGGCTAAATGCAGTAAGATTGTTCCCAATATTGGGGAAGTCCAGAACAAGGGGTCACAGTTTAAGGATAAGGGGGAAGTCTTTTAGGACCGAGATAAGGGAGAACCAGTGCATGTGTAGGATGTGTAGGCAAAGAGTAGGAGTAAAGGGGTCCTTTTCACAATGGCAGGCAGTGACTAGTGGGGTACCGCAAGGCTCAGTGCTGGGACCCCAGCTATTTACAATATATATTAATGATCTGGATGAGGGAATTGAAGGCAATATCTCCAAGTTTCCGGATGACACTAAGCTGGGGGGCAGTGTTAGCTGTGAGGAGGATGCTAGGAGACTGCACGGTGACTTGGATAGGCTGGGTGAGTGGGCAAATGTATGGAAGATGCAGTATAATGTGGATAAATGTGAGGTTATCCACTTTGGTGGCAAAAACAGGAAATCAGACTATTATCTAAATGGTGGCCGATTAGGAAAAGGGGAGATGCAGTGAGACCTGGGTGTCATGGTACACCAGTCATTGAAAGTAGGCATGCAGGTGCAGCAGGCAGTGAAGAAACCAAATGGTATGTTAGCTTTCATAGCAAAAGGATTTGTGTATAGGAGCAGGGAGGTTCTACTTCAGTTGTATAGGGTCTTGGTGAGACCACACCTGGAGTATTGCGTACAGTTCTGGTCTCCAAATCTGAGGAAGGACATTATTGCCATGGAGTGCAGAGAAGGTTCACCAGACTGATTCCTGGGATGTCAGGACTGTCTTATAAAGAAAGACCGGAAAGACCGGATAGACGGTTTATACTCTCTAGAATATAGGAGATTGAGAGGGGATCGTATAGAAACTTACAAAATTCTTAAGGGGTTGGACAGGCTGGATGCAAGAAGATTGTTCCTGATGTTGGGGAAGTCCAGGACAAGGGGTCACAGCTTAATGATAAGGGGGAAATCCTTTCAGGCCGAGATGAGAAAGACTTTTTTTCACACAGAGAGTGGTGAGTCTCTGGAACTCTCTGCCACAGAGGGTAGTTGAGGCCAGTTCATTGGCTATATTTAAGAGGGAGTTAGATGTGGCCCTTGTGGCTAAGGGGATCAGGGGGTATGGAGAGAAGACAGGTACGGGATACTGAGACGGATGATCAGCCATGATCATATTGAATGGCGGTGCAAGCTCATAGGGCCGAATGGCCTACTCCTGCACCTATTTTCTATGTTTCTATGTTTCTATGTTTCTATGTTGAAGATAAGAAACTGCATTGAATTTGGTGGCCTTGCACCCTGCTTGAAATGGTAGGGAACTGCATTTGAATTTGGTGGCCTTGCACCCTGCTTAAAATGTAATTTCGAGGAATAGCCATGAGCCACCTGACAGCCCACCAGCCATCAGTGAGCTGCCAGTACATCAGGCTTGAGTAACTGAGCTGCCACCCCAAGAATCCATTTGGTCCACAATGTCCATACTAGGCCTCTGGAAACTAGTCCCCCCAGCCCCAGCCCCCCCCCCCCACTGGCCCCACTGGCCACCAATATTGGAATTGGTGGAGAGGTGAAATATTGCGTTGGCGGACCGGGTCCCACTTAGTCTAATATATATATATATATGGTCTGTATGCATGCTATATATGTGAGTATGTGCACAATGAAGTTTTCTCATTTATCATATTGTTTACAGTGTACAGTACTACATGTTCTGTTTTGCAGCTGCAAGTAAGAAGGAACTGCAGATGCTGGCTTAAGCCGAATATAAACGCAAAAATCTGGACTAACTCAGGTTGCATCTCTGGAGAGAAGGAATGGGTGATGTTTTGGGTTGAGGCGTTCGGGTCTAAAGAAGGGTCTCGACCTGAAACATCACCCATTCCTTCTCTCCAGAGATGCTGCCTTCCCACTGAGTAACTCCAGCTTTTTGTGTCTTTCTTCACAGGTTCTATCCAGGACATATGACAATTAAGACAACTCTTGACGAAATGAAAAAAAAAAAAATGAAGTGCTACCTTTATTGTCATTCAGACCTTTCGGTCTGAACGAAATTTCGTGCCTGCAGTCATACACATAATAAAAAACAAAACACACAAAAAAACACATGGGTACACAAAAAGCGAAAATAGAAAAGAAGAAAGAAGAAATGATGAAATGAAGTAAAAGAAGTTAGGAAGAAAGAGGAAGGAAGAGAAAAAAGAAGGAGAAAGAAGGGATAGGAAGAAGAAGAAGATAGAAGAATGATAGAAGAAGGAAAGGTAGATGGAGAAACTCAGCGGGTGCAGCAGCATCTAAGGAGTGAAGGAGATAGGCGACGTTTCGGGTCGAGACCCTTCTTCAGACTAAAAGCAGTCTGAAGAAGGGTCTCGACCCGAAACGTCGCCTATCTCCTTCGCTCCTTAGATGCTGCTGCACCCGCTGAGTTTCTCCAGCTTTTTGTGTACCCTCGATTCTCCAGCATCTGCAGTTCCTTCTTTAACACAATAAACACATATTTAACATCCACTCACAGTGAGTTTCACCAGGCACCTCCTCACTGTGATGCAAGGCAAAAGTCTTAAAGTCTTTGTCTTCTACCCTTCTCGTTCTCCCTCTGCACTGAGGCGATCCAGGCCTCCGATGTTGTCGTCCACTGGGCCCGCGGCCGAGCCTCCGAACGCCGGAACACCGCCACAGCTCTGAAGTCTGGTCCGCTGCCGGAATGCTGGAACACCGCCACAGCTCTAAGTCGGGTTTGCCGCTGCTGCCGGAATGCTGGAACACCGCCACAGCTCTGAAGCTGCGTCTGCCGCCGTTGCCGGAATGCCGGAACACCGCCACAGCTCTGAAGCTGGGTTCGCCGCCGGAACGCTGGAACGCCACAGCTCTGAAGCCGGATCCGCCACCGGAATGCTGGAACACCACCACAGCTCCGAGGCCGCCAGCTCCGCCATTAAGCCTCAGCACAGACGGAGACGGAGACGGAGACAGGGGACACGACAAGAAAAAGTCGCAACAGACTAAAACCCTGTTTCTCCCCCCCCCCCCCCCCCCCCCCACGCACTTACCACAGCCTAATAAACTAAATTTAACTAAAACAGACAAAAGAAAACAACAAAAAGGAAAAACAGACAGGCTGCAGACGAGCTGCAGCTGCCAGGCAGCGTCGCCACTTCCTACTCTCTTCACTCTTGACTTTTACCAAGCACTAAGTTGATCGTACAGTCTTTCCCCCGTCTTGTTGAAACTTTAAATCCCCAATGCAACTCTAACTTTATGACTACACCTCCCAACCGTCTCTTGTTTCTTGATAACTGACTCTCCCTATATTTACCCTGCAACTTATGCTCCCCCTCAAAGCTATCACCTCCTTCTTTTCCTTCATGAGTGCAAGCCTTTTCGGCCTCTATTTTGCAAACTATACTTCCTGTACACTCATGGCTCTGCAGCCATACTGTATTCAGCTCCAACTCCATCTACGTGTTTATACCACTGTGGCAGGCTGGATCCCAAATAATGAGATGAGTACAGGAAGGAGACAGTGAACTTCGTAACATTGTTCTGAGAACAACCTCTCCCTCAATGTTAGGAAGACAGACAAGTTAATTATTGTCTTCAGCAAGCATGGTAGAATACATGCTCTACTCAGCATCAATGGTGTCAAAGTGGTAATGGTTGAGAGCTTCAAGTTAGTTGGTGTTAATAGTACCAACGGTCTGCCATGGGCCAACCACATTGAAGTGCCAGCCAAGAAAGCAGACCGATGCCTCCAGCTTCTCGGTAAATTTGTCATATCTATAATGATTCTTACAAACTTCTACAGGTGCACCATAGAAAGCATACTGTCGGGTTGCATCAGAGCTTGGTCTGGGAACAACTGTGCCCAAGACCTCAAGAAATTGCAGAGTTGTGCATGTATCCCAGTCCATCACACAGACTAGACTCCCCACTACTGACTCCATCAAGATTTCATGATATAATGGAAAAGCAGCCAACACAATCAAAGTCTTAACCTACCTAATTATTTAATTTTCTGTCTGCTTTTGGCAAAATATGCAGCAGCTTGAAAGTACGCACCATCAGCTTCTTTACCTGTTATCAGGCTTCTGAACATTTCTACTATGTTAGGGTTCTGATTCATCTCTACCCCATCGCGGACATTGAACATTGTCATGGAACTGGTGTGCGACAATGCCAAGAACTATATTCTGCACTATGTATCTTTCCCTTCGCTCGACGCGTTGTACTTGATCTCGATTTGATTGTATTTATGAATGGAATTATCTGATTGGATAACAAGCTTAACATGGATACGTTTTTCCCATTGAGGGTAGGGAAGATTCAAACAAGAGAGCATGACATGAGAATTAAGAGACAGAAGTTTCGGGGTAAAGTGAGGGGGAACTTCTTTACTCAGAGGGTGGTGGCTGTGTGGAATGAGCTTCCAGCAGAAGTGGTGGAGGCAGGATCGATTTTAACATTTAAGAGTAAAGTGGATAGGTATATGGACGTGAAGGGAATGGAGGGGTATGGTCTGAGTGCAGGTAGATGGGACTAGGGGAAAACAAATGGTCGGCACGGACTGGAAGGGCCGAGAGGGCCTGTTTCCATGCTGTAATTGTTATATGGTTATATGGTTAAGCAAAACAAAGCTTTTCCCCACACCTTATGAATAGGTGTAAATTAAAAATCCTAAACCTGAACCTAAACTATAAATATAGCAAAATGCTGAGATCTCAAGAAACACTAATCACATTCAACTAATTTGACTACATATTACTTCTCTTCTCTGTTTTTTACCCGCTTATCAATTTCCTACACGTATATATGGAATAACAAAGGAGCATTTTTTATATTACTATTTATTTGTTTATTTGACTAATGACTATCTTTTCAATTGATTGAGATCAATGCAGTGTGAGCACATATTGAAATGCAGCCCATATTGTGTTTATGCATTTCATTTGTTCTTCAAAATAATATTTTGAGTTTAACGTCATTTTTAAAGGAAAAGAACTTAGCTAGAATATAAAGATACGTAGAAAACATAGAAAATAAATGTAGGAGTAGGTGATTTGGACCTTCGAGCCAGCACCCTAACCAGATGCAACATACAATATATACTCTGTGTCACCTATCAAGTCTTTGCAATTCAGAAAGAGCTTCAATAAATTTAAGTGCTGAGGTGAAATTCATTATCACTAATGTGTTAGGAAAAATTATGTTATAATCAATTACTTTTTAATTGCTCCAGTTTCATGGGTGTCAAGATAATGGTTAGCTAACCAGCTGAAAAGTAAGTTCAACAGTTAAGTTTAAGTTGGCAACCAATACTGTAAACAGCTCAATATCACTGTGCACTATAAACTGTTTGTGAAACCTAGGTTTTCTAAACATAGAAGCGTTTTGCTTGGAGTGGTTTAAAAACTGAGTGTGCAACTGAAAAAAAGTTAATTGTGATGAAACACGGTATACATATGATCGATAGCTTTGACAAATAAGATAAAGGAGAATCCAAAGAGATACTTCATGTATGTTAAGAATAAGAGTAACTAAGGAGAAAAATAGGGCCCCTTGAAGATCAACAGGTCATCTATGTGCAGAGGCCACAGGAGATGAGAGAGCTGCTAAAACTGTATTTACAGTGGACAAAGATATGGATGTTAGGGAACTCAAGAAAGTCGTGTGTTAAAACAGATTTAAGGTTGGTAATTCCCCCTTGACCTCCAAGTGTATCTCAGGATATTGTAGGAGCTATGAAGTAAATTGTGGGACCCCTGGCACACATTGTATCATCGAATGCTATGATAATGTTGTCCCTCTAATCTAATAAAGGTTGTAAGGAAATGCCTGTGAATTACTTCTGAACAGGATGGTATTTAGATATCTGTGGCCTTGCCCTTGTCACATATTTTAGTTATATCTCTATTAAAATAATGCAGAAAGTGGTTGGTATGGTATGAGTGGATTAAGTACTAGTAAGTAATAAATATAATAAAGCTCTTTCTTGCGCCTGCTGGGAAAAAGCCACATGACATAGACCAGCACATGAAAAATGCAAAGATAATTAGCCTATGCAATTAAAGAGGGCAGAGCCAATACCACTGCTGACTGTGATCAGCAAAGTACTTGCATGAGCCCTATGAAAATTATGTCCTTGCTGAGAGAGTCTGTTCTGTGGATTAAGAGCTGGATGTTATATGAAAGAGATGAGCCATGCTTCAAGAAAAAGAGCTATGTTTCCCTGATACATATGTAGTGATTATTAATGTAAAATTCTCTAACAAGATTTATTGAAGGTGCGCTTCTGAGTCAAGGAATTGCATGAGAGAAAAGGTAATCAGCTTTGGAAATTAAATATCATCTTAATTTAGCATTAATATTGAATGCCTGTGGCCACATCACATTGAATGGCGGTGCTGGCTCGTAGGGCCAAATGGCCTACTCCTGCACCTATTGTCTAATACTGGGATGATGCATGGTCAAATCTTAATAATTAAAAGCCATCTCCCAAATGTTCTCAAATATTATTTTGTAAGCAATCAGTTTGGCAAGCTAATTGAATTAATTGAGCCAGTTTACTACACATTGGACAAATTAAGGACTAATAATAGCTATAGCTAATAGCTATTAGATATAGCTCTTAGGGCTAATGGAATCAAGGGATATGGGAAAAGGCAGGAATGGGGTACTGATTTTGGATGATCAGCCATGATCATGTAGAATGGTGGTGCTGGCTCAAAGGGCTGAATGGCTGAGTGGCCTACTCCTGCACCTATTTTCTATGTTTTTATGTAATAAATATCACTGTTACAGATTTTGCTATGGACAATCACACTGGAATCGTATCGAATTCATCTGAAGAACTGAAGATCGCAAATAAAAATATCCTTGATGCATTTACCAAGGTCGGCAAGGCAACAAGCAAGAAGAAAACATTAAACATGTCAAAGAATCAGAATCTTTGATCTAAAACAGGCATTGAAAATAGAGCTCTGGCCAACACTGTTCTTAAATGCTCACTTTGCCTTCATAGTCATAGAGATGCAAAAGTCAACAAAGTCCCTAACACTTTTGGCAAACTTACCTTTCTTAACTGGGAACAACAAGCTACTAAACCTTGAATACAATGCTGTCCATCTATCAGAGCAAACTGGACTATGTACGACAAAATGGAAACGGACCAGCTTCCATCTTCTGCATCCTTCAGAATAATTCTTGGAGTCAATTGGGATCAATGTCACCAATAAAAGAATCCATCAACACTCTGGTTTATGGTCTAGATGCTCAACAGGTTCAGCTGCGTAGGCACACATGCAAGCTATTCTATGAATAAGGCCTAACCTAATGATATAATTATATAAATACTTAGAGATGTAAGTAATAGCAGATTTAAAAAGATATAATTTTTTTTTATTAGAAGCATATATTTGGTAATCAAAACCAAAACACACTTTGTTTATCAATTACATGTTGTTAGTAGCTGGGTCCCAGCTATCAAAATAGCTGGGGTCCTCATTTATCAATTTCATATTAACACTACTTCTAATTGTTTATATTTATTTATAGATAGAAAGATAGGGAAAAAAGAAGGATGGAAAAATAGAAAAAATGACAATAATACAGCTTAGGAGATAGGTCCGTAGTGAACTAGCAGATTATGGAGCAACAATCTGCTGGAGGAACTAAGCACGTTAGGCAGTGGATCGATGAACTGTAGGAGGTGCACCACTCATTTCTTGCATCTCCTCATTCACCCACGATCCAGGGACCTGAACAATCCTTTTCAGGTGAGCCAATAATTCATGACCATCTCCTCCAACCTCGTCTACTGCTTTCGGTGCTCTCAACGTGAGGCCAAGCACAAACAAAGCGTCTAGTTTTGCAGCTCACTTCTACTCTATCCACATTGGCTATCTTGAGCTCCTTAGTTACTGTCATTTCAACTCACCTTCCATTCCCACACCATCGGACTGTCCTTATTCTTTCATATAGTGATACCAAACGTAGAATACACAACCATTTTCCCAAACTCGTGCACTCTGTCCACAAAGGTCCTGCTGAAGTTTCTGATTGCTATCCATTTACCTACTTCTTATTCCCATACCAACATTTCTGTTGTTTGCCTCCTCCATTGCCAGAATGTCGGGCCACATGCACTAACACCTCATATTCTGCTTGGATAGCTTACATTTCAACAGTATGAACATTGGAATTCCGTAGTAGTTTCAATAAAAAACAAATACCCCACAATACCCGCTCTCTATCCATTGACATCCCCCCCATCCTCACACACATTTCTCCACCATTTCCATGACCATATGTGTAGGAAGCAACTGCAGATGCTTTTTTTAAACGTTTCGGGTCTAGACCCTTCATCAGACCTTCAAACTGCCAGTTTGAAGAAGGGTCTTGACCCGAAATGTCACCCATTCCTTCTCTCCAGAGATGCTGCCTGTCCCACTGAGCTACCAGCTTTTTGTGTCTAGCCCATGACCGCTATGTTCACCTCACATCTGAATCCCATATTTCCTGTTAACCTCCCCTCTTTTCCCTCCATTTGGCCCCTTCCACCCAAATCCCCTTTTCTAGCTTTTCATTTCACTCCAGCTTATCTGACACCCTTTTGACCTCTAGCCTTGTCACTTAACTCCACCCATCTACCCAAAACACCTCACCCTTATCCACCTATCACATGCCAGGCCTTAACAACCTCTACCTCTCTTTTACAGTTTCCTTCCCACTCCTCAAAGCAGTCTGAATAAGGGTCCAGACCTGCAACAACCCCTGTCCATAAATATTACCTGACCCGCCCACGCCGAATTCCTCGAGCACTGTTTTTTTGCTTTCTTTGTTTATGCCAGTGGACAGGAAAGATAGCAGTATAAAGATGAATGTGACAGACTGAGGTAAATATCGGAAATTGGACAATTTGCTCTACCTTTATTAATCTCTGCAATTTAAAACCAGATGGATAAATTTCAATTAATGACAGCTGCCTGCAAACTTCATAGTCCCCTTCGGTCATGACTGACCATGGGTGATGCATCCTAGTTGTTGGCTGCCTTGCTTCAAACCTCAGCTGGAGCAGCTTCGCTTGTGCTGAAGAGACCAATGCCCCCCCCCCCGGGGAGTGACAGTCTCTGTGGAAAAGGTCACATTTGTGTGTGGTCTCTGGTTTGTTGAAGTTGCTGCACCCTTTTCTGCGTGCCTGCTTGTCTGCACTGTGTTTCTCAGTTTCTCTTCCCGGTAATGTTGGTTCAGGGTACCTCTCCACCTCGTGCGGTCAGCTGCAACAAGGCTTCCCAGTATTCCACATCGATGTTGAGCGCCTTCATATCTCTCTTGCAGACATTCCTTGTAACGGTAGCTGGGGGGGCGGACCGATTGTTTTCCTCCCAGGATGTCTGCTCTTCATAGAGGATGTCCATTGGGGAATACAGCCATCCTCATGGCCCAGTCACCGCAGTCTGCGCTGCCTGAGTAGTGTGTACATACTGGGAAGGCCAGCGCGAGTCTGGATCTTATGTTGGACATTCTGTCTTGCTATGATATGCCCCAGGATACGGCGGATGTTCACAGGTGGAAGGTGTTGAGTCTTCTCTCCTGGCTGGCATATGTAGTCATGTCTCACTGCCGTTATAGCAGCTGGTGCTGATGACAAGAGGCATCGTAGACTGCTATCTTTGTCTTCACTGTCAGCTATGGGTTGGTTCACATTCAAGTTGTGAGGCGAGGCGGGAGTTGTAGTTCCTTCCTGATCCTCTTATCAATCTCTGTGTCCAAGGAGAGGTTGTCTGTGATGGTTGGAGCCGAGGTACGTGAACCTGACGGGACGGCATCAAGTTCGTATTAACGTCGTCGAATGGTGATGACAGGCGGCGCCTCTGTATCCTTCCTCAGGCCGTTCATCTTCTTTAGGATGATGGTGAGCCCAAATTCTTGCATGCCCGATAGAAGAAGCGGTCTTATCAGTGACTGTAGTTCCTGCTGGGTGTGGAACACAACTGCTGCATCATCGGCAAACAACATGTCTCTGTGAGAGCTTCATGTATTTTGTCTTTGCTCTCAGGCGGGTGAGGTTGAAGAGCTTGCCATCTGATCTAGTACGCAGGTGGGGGGTTTTTAGATCCCCTCTGTTGCAGTGCCAAAGGCATGTTTCAGGAAGCAGAGCGAAGAAAATCTCAAGAGTGTGGGAGTGAAGACACGACCTTGTTTGACTCCACTGCGGATGTCAAACGGCTCCAAAAAGTGCCATTGAACTGCACTGTCCCCTTCGTGTTATTTGTGGAAGGATTCTATCATACTCTGCAGTTTTGGTGGGCAACCAATCTTTGGCAGAGCCTGGAAATAGGAAAATCTCTGTTGACGAGGTCGAACGCCTTGGTGAGGTCAATGAAAGCAACACAAATGGGCATCGCTGTTCTCTGCACTTATCCTGGAAACTGGCAAATGGAGGGAGACCATGTCTACTGTTGACCTTCCAGTTCGGAAACTACACTGTGACTCTGGGTAGTTAGACACGTTCTGCCAGTTTCTCCAAGGATCAAATGACCGAGCAACGTTGTCTATTTTCTTCGCTCCATAGATGCTGCCTCACCCGCTGAGTTTCTCCAGCATTTTTGACGACGAGCAAAGACCTTGCCGACGATGTTGAGGAGGGAGATGCCTCTGTAGTTGTTGCAGTCACTTCTCTTGCCCTTGTATATGGACGTGAAGGGAATGGAGGGGTATGGTCTGAGTGCAGTTAGATGGGACTAGGGGGAAAACAAATGGTCGGCTCGGACTGGAAGGGCGAGAGGGCCTGTCTCCGTGCTGTAATTGTTATATGGTTATATGGTTATATGGTTGTTCTTGTAGATGGTAATGATCGTGCATCCTCATGTACTGGGTACAGCTCCTTCTTGGCAGCTCTGGCAGAGGACTTCATACAAAGGAAGCAGTCAGATAGTCTTGCAATGCTTGATCAGGTATGGGGGAGGGGGAATCCTGTCTCTGCCTGGGGCCTTGCCTGAGGCTCGGCTGTCAATGGCCTTGCTAAGCTCTTCTACCGTCGGCTCTGCGTCTAACTCATCCATGGTTGGCAGGCACTCGATGGCATCGAGGGCTGAGGGGGATAAATTTCAATTAATAGACAGCTGCTGCTAACTATGTTGCGCATTTTAAATGTTAAGATTAATTATGGCAAAGATGATTTGTTGTTGATTAAAGTTCTCAAAGGATGCATCAGCATTTTCTGTTAACAATAAATTATAAATAATCAGTTTTTCATTCAACCAGCAAAGATATAATTTCACTCGTAAGGAAAAAAAACAAACCTTTTAATCTCAGTACCATTTCGAATCTATTCCATATACTGGATAGATTTAGATTAGATTAGATTATTATCATATACACCTGGGTGCAATGAAATGCTTTGTTTACATGAAACACATAGGGCACCAGTATACATGCCAGTTTTTGATAAATATAGGTAGTTCTGCTATAACACAATGTTGCTTTCCTCAAAAACCGTGTGCCATGGAAAAACTGCTGCAAGAGACTCACCAGGATGTTACCTGGATTTAGGGGCTTGAGGCTTATAGGGAGAAGTTACATAAACTGGATTTTTTTTTCCCTTTGAGGTTGAGGGGTGAATTCGTTGAGGTGTACAAGATAATGAAACATAGAAACATAGAAAATAGCGTGCAGGAGTAGACCATTTGGCCCTTCGAGCCTGCACCGCAATTCTATATGATCATGGCTGATCATCCAACTCAGTTACTGTACCTGCCTTTCTCTATACCTCTGATTGCTTTAGCCACAAGGGCCACAATCTAAATCCCTCTTAAATATAGCAATGAACTGGCCTCAAATACCTTCTGTGGCAGAGAATCCCACAAATTCACCACTCTGTGTGCAAAATGATTTTCTCATCTTCGTCCTAAAAGACTTCCCCCTTATCCTTAAACTGTGACCCTTTGTTCTGGACTTCCCCAACATCGGGACAAACAATCTTCCTGCATCTAGCCTGTCCAACCCCTTAAGAATTTTGTAAGTCTCTCTAAGAACCCCCCTCAATCTTCTCTAAATTCTAGCGAGTACAAGCCGAGTCTATCCAATCTTTCTTCAACAAGGGAAAGACTCGTGACTGCTGGGAAAAGGACAGATGACAGGGAGGAGGAATAGACCCACGGGGCAGGCATGGGCTAGCTACCCCATGTCAGCAGGATCCAATACTATTCAGTATTTTGGAGACACCCGCATATGGCTACGAAAAGAATTAAAGAAAGAATACCCCTAGAGTCTGCGGGGAGCAGGGGCGGAAGAAAGATGACTCATTGATGGATACAACACGGCTATAGACCTAGGAACGGAAATGACCATGAGCAATACATTGCACTCAACAAGAACATGCGCACTATCATCATCCGAGAAGAGGCTTCTGGTCTGCTCCGCGGCTGGATGAAAATAACATCTTCAAAGGGCCTGAAAATACATCAAGGAAAGAAAGGGTGCTTGAGAGAGGGAAAAACAGGGACCTCGCATTGATAAGTACTTCCTGAGAGTCAATCAAATAAGTCGAATGAAGTTCAGCGACTGGAGACTCACCAAAGTTCGCAGGGCATCAGCCCCCCTGATGAAGGAAACTCAAGCAACAATTACGCAGGCAGAGGAATATTATGGTGCCCATCCAGCCAAGAAAACCAGCAATGGAGAAAAAGATCAGCGGAAGAAAACCTCGTGTCAAATGGCCTGGAACGCTCGGAGAAGAAAGAATGGGAGACCATTAATGTAGACCTGACCCGTATCTTACAGGGTCTAAGGGGTACAGTTGAAAGATCGAGCTTGATAAGTGGGGGGACATCATCTATGGCTATGGTGCAGGAACGATATGGGAATAATGAGGGAAGAAAAGGACAGAGAAAAGGGGAAAAGGCACCAGCTTTGGAAAAAAAGATAAAGCCCAGACGGCAAAAAGATGGAATGCCTAATCCGGGGAGAGAGAAGGGACCTCAAGAAACAGTGGAGGAAGGCATCTGCCGATAGTGAGAAGGAGGGCATCAACATTCTCCAGGGAAACGTCATAAAACCATTTAGCAACCCTGAGATGAGCAGAGAGTACCTGCGGAAATCAAGAAAAATGAAAGATACGAACGAGATCACGCTTCTTCAAAACCCATTCTAAAGTTCGTTCTGAAATCACTTCATCAAGGAAAAGGAGGAAACCTGGGGAAAACATCAATCAGGAGCTGGGACGAGCATCTGGAAAAGAATGCAATGCGGATGACAAGAGACATCAGAAGATGCCAGCCATTCCATCGGACATTCCCACCAAGTGAAACAACCAGAGCACAAGATGGACATTAGTCCTACAAAGTGGAGGGAGGTGGAACAGATAGTAAAGCGGGCAAGAGCATCTTCAGCCCCAGGGCCAAATGGGGGTTCCGTATTGACTCTACAAGGGTGCTCCTGATGTTCTTCGCACTTCCTGTGGAGGCTAGAATGAGAGTGGCTTTGGAAAGAAGAAAGTCATACCCAAAGCATGGCGCAGGGCAGGAGGAATCCTGATTCCGAAAGAGAGGAATCCACAGCTTATCAGCCAATTCCGCCCTATCACTCTCAGCAATGTAGAGGGTAAGATTTTCTTTAGCACCATAGCTCAGATGACAGCTATTTAGAGAGAAACAACCTTGTGGATACAACAATCCAAAAAGCAGGATCCCAGGGTTCTCTGGATGTCTCGAAATACCAGCATGATTTGGCACCACATCCAGACTGCAAAAAAAGAATAAGAGAGATCTGCATGGTGTTTTTCTTGACCTTACCAACGCGTTTGGAACTGTCCCTCACAGTTTCTCTGGGCATCCTTTGACTTCTTCAGGATACAGAAACTATCGCAAGCCTTGTCAAGGCTTATTTTCAAGATCTGCAGTTCTGCATCACCACACCTGACTTCACGACCACATGGCACTGCATGGAGATTGGGCATTATGGCGGGGTGTAACCATCTCCCATTGATTTTACAATGGCTATGGAAATCATCATAAGGGCCTCCAAAAGTGGGTAGTGGGTGGCGATATGAGCGGCTGAAGTCTGGAGTCCCGTCTACCACCCACCGGGATGACATGACAGTCATAACAACAACAGCACCTTGCACCAGGCGCCTTTTAGGAAAGCTTCAAGAGAACATCACTGGAGGGTTGGAATGAAATTCAAGCCATCCAAATCAAGAAGCATTTCCATAATCAAAGGCAAACTGACAGATCAAAGGTTCTTCATTGATCAAAAACCTATTCCAACTGTGTCAGTGAAGCTAATCAAAAGTCTGGGAAGATGGTATAACTCAACTGAAAGACACTGATCAGGCTACGAGTTTTAGGCAAGAGGGTCATCAAAGCTTGGTGAACATTGACGATCCATGCTGCCTGGAAAGCTGAAAATCTGGTGCTGCAGTTTGGGTTATACCTCGCTTATGTGGCCACTAACCATGTATGACATCACCTCACAAGAGTAGAGAAGATAGAAAGAACAATCAGCTCTTTCGTGAGAAAGTGGTTAGGTGTTCCTCGGTGCCTGAGCAGCGTAGGCCTGTACGGTCAGGGGGTACTCCAGCTGCCTCTCTCATAGTCTCACAGAGGAGTACAAGTGCACTAAAGTCAGACTAGAGATCACCCTGGCAGAATCAAAGGGACACTGTCATCGAGATGCTGCTCCAACCTGGAAACAACAGGAAAGATTGTGGACGGCTAAGAATGCAAACACAGCAAGCAAAAATCTGCTCTCCAGCAAGGCGAAATAGTAGGGCAAATCCAACATGGAAGAAGTGGCTTGGGGCTGGGTGGAAAGCGACCTTGCTGGAAAAAGGCATCATCACTGGTGAGCGCCGGAAGTTGGTTGCGGCCGAAGTCCGCCCGACAGGAGGAGTTGAGTAGGTGTGCCAAGGCTGTGTCGCAAGCTAAACAGGGCCAGTGGATGAGATGGGAGAGTGTGGAAAAGAGGAAAGATCAGCTGGAAGGACTTGTGGGAGATGGAGGCGAGGCAGGATAGTTTCCTCATTCGAACAACCTATGATGTCCTTCCTAGCCCAAAAAATCTCAACCAATGGCTGGGCGAAGATCCACCATCATGACCCTGTGTTCAACACCAGCCACACTTAGGAACATCCTCACTGGGTGTAAAGTAAGCCTCTCCCAAGGACGGTACACCTGGAGACATAATCAACTGCTCAAATGCCTGGCCAGCGGGTCTCTGGACTCAGGTGTGAAACGGAGAACAGCCAACAATGCCTTGCCGCCCAGAACAACCAACCCAGTTAAGACAATTGCCTTTGTTCGGGTAGAGGAGGGGGGAAGTGGGGGGGGGGGGGGGTGACGAACGAAGGCAATGGAAAATTTGCCACAAGGGCCAGGCTTGGACAGCTGGAGGCAGCCCGGGATTGGCAGATGCTAGTGGATTGTGGACCCAACGGCTTACAGTTCCATCAGAGATAGCCAACACCAACTTGAGGCCTGATCTTGTGCTCTGGTCGAACTGTCAGCGGACTGTGGAGCTCACAGTCCCTTGGGAGGATGCTGTGCATGAAAGCCTTTGAATGAAAGAAACTGCGATATACTGAGCTTGCAGCGGTGGAGGCAGAACAGCGGGGGCTGGAGAGCTAAGATCTGCCCGGGTAGAAGTTGGATTGTCGAGGATTTGTGGCAACATCTACTTTAATACTGGTGAGGACCCTGGGGATCAGAGGACAAAGCACTACGCCAGGCCATCAAAGAAACATCACAGGATAGCAGAGCAGAGTAGCCAGTGGCTCTGGCTGAAGAGGAAAGACCCCATTTGGTCTCCCAAATAACGGACTAGACAGATGCAGAAGGGGGTGGTTCTGGGACGCACAGAATGCACCGCGGCAAGCCTACTGGAGACGTCGCGGGGGTTCAATCAGCGAAACGTTGATGAAAGTAGGTGCCCACTTGATAACCCAATGAGCGCGTGTCTGCCTAGCCTTTCGCAAATCGGAGGAGATAGGTGAGTGCAGAAGGCTCCATCACCATCTGGAGTAAATTGATATTTGGGCACCTTGGATTTTAAACATCTAGTCCTGTGTATTTGCAAAACAGTCTCTTCTTATATGAAAGTCCTGCCATCCCAGGAATCAGTCTGGTCAACTTCACTGCAAGAATGTCTTTCCTCAGATTAGGAGACCAAAACTGTACGCAATACTCCAGGTGTGGCCTCACCAAGGACCATGTACAACTGCAGTAGAAACCTCCCATGCTCTTATACTCAAATCCTTTTCCTATGAATGCTAACATAACCATTCGCTTTCTTCACTGCCTGCTACAACCCTGCAATGCCTACTTTCAATGACTCGGGTGTACCATGACACCAGGTCTCGTTGCATCTCCCCTTTTCCTAATTGGCCATCATTCAGATAATAATCTACTTTTTTTTGCCACCAAAGTGGGTAACCTCACATTTATCTACATTATACTGCCATGCATTTTCCCACTCACCCAACCTATCCAAGTCACCTTGCAGCCTACTAGCATCTTCCTCACAGCTAACACTGCCCCCCAGCTTTGTGTCATCCGCAAACTTGGAGATGTTGCATTCAATTCCCTCATCCAGATCATTAATACATATTGTAAATAGCTGGGGTCCCAGCACTGAGCCTTGTGGTACCCCACTAGTCATTGCCTGCCATTCTGAAAAGGATAACGTTTACTCCTACTCTTTGCTTCCTGTCTGACAGCAGTTCTCTATCCACATTCAATACTGAAACCCCAATACATGTGCTTTAAGTTTGAATACTAATCTCTTATGTGGGACCTTGTCGAAAGCCTTATGAAAGTCCAGATATAACACATCCACTGCTTCTCCCTTATCTACTCTACAGGTTACATCCTCGAAAAATTCTATAAGATTCGTCAGACATGATTTACCTTTCATAAATCCATGTTGACTTTGTCCAATGATTTCACCACTTTCCAAATGTGCTGCTATCCCATCTTTAATAACTGACTCTAGCATTTTCCCCACTACCGATGTTAGAGTATGGTCTGTAATTCCCCGTTTTCTTTCTCCTTCCCTTTTTAAAAAGTGGGGTTACATTAGCTACCCTCCAATCCTCAGGAACTACTCCAGAATCTAAAGCGTTTAGAAAAATTATCACTAATGCTTCCACAATTTCTGGGGCTACTTCCTTAACTACTCTGGGATGCAGCCTATCTGGCCCTGGGGATTTATCTGACTTTAATCCATTCAATTTACCTAACACCATTTCCCGGCTAACCTGGATTTCACTCAGTTCCTCATTTGACCCCCGGTCGCCTGCTATTTCCAGCAGATTATTTATGTCTTCCTTAGTGAAGACAGAACCAAAGTAGTTATTCAATTGATCTGCCATGTCCTTGTTCCCCATGATCAATTCACTAGTTTCTGACTGCAAGGGACCTACATTTGTTTTAACTAACCTTATTCTCTTCACATATCTATAAAAAACGTTTGCAGTTTAGTGTTTATGTTCGCCGGCCAGCACATCTCTTTTCGAAAATTCATTCATAATCTATTTTCCCTTGGATAGGGCTTCGATATAAAGTGAAACACTCACAGTTGTTTCCTAGGGTAGGGGATTCTAAAGACGTCTCTAAAATGATTGCAGAAAGATTTTAAGAGGATCATCATGGACGGAATAAATTAACTTTTCCACTTTGTGTGGTCCGTATCTGGAATAAGCTGCCAGAGGAAGCTAATGAAGCAGATACAATTATAACTTTTAAGAGACATTTAGACATATATATAGATAGGAAGGGTTTGTGGGCCAATTGCAGGCAAATGGGATTAGTCCAGAATGCCAGTTTAGACATCAATAGACAATAGGTGCATGAGTAGGCCATTTGGCCATTCAATGTGATCATGGCTGATCATCCACAATCAGTACCCCGTTCCTTCCATCTCCCCATATCCCTTGACAAGGTGGTTTGAAGGACCGGTTTTCATGCATTATAACTCTCACTACACTCTATAGAATCATGTCAATGGTGGAAAGGAGATTAGGAGTGAAAAAGTGTTTCAGATTCATAATGCAAAGTTATTTTCCCCACAAGATTTTCAAAAAGTAGTAGTAAGCCCCCTTCGATCATGATTGACCATGGGTGATGCATCCTAGTTTGCAGGTGATGTGGGGTCGAATGCAAGGCTGGGCGATGTCATATGGAGGACAGGCTATTGCCCATGCAGCACGTCCCTCCTCTCCACGTCGCAGATCGATCCAAAGGAACAGCAGGGCCGTTACAGTTTGGGCACCAGCACAGTAGCAGGAGCTGCCAGATCAAGGTTGGAGACAACGACGATCTGCCTTAGGGGCTCTAACTCCAGATTATCTTGAGATTTACTCCAGGAGCCTTTTCCATGATTAGATATGGCCACAAGGCAGTGGAGGTTTTAAATCAGAGTTTTCCCTCTCCAAGATGGACTGCCTTTCCAGGCTGACGTGAGCCCCATCTGCCCACGTTGGGGCGGGAGCATCTACCTTTCCATGCAGCTCCATAGCACCTGCCTACTGCTCAAAAAGTAACGGCCTTTTTAATAGCAACTTTGTTCTTTATTACTGCAAGCTAAAAAATGCAAAAAGAGTTTCACATGTGTTAATAGAGAAGTGATTGCTTGCCAATTTCAATGGTGATTCATAGTTAAAGTAGCAGCTATGTTCTTAAGTGACAATGGTGCCTGATTACTGCAGGGAGGTTGTATGGAAATGTAGCTTTTTTTCTCCTATCCTGTTTAAATCCAATTCAGCTCTGTATCTGGGGTGAAAGATTGCAACCTTCACGCGGTCCGCTCTGTTTCGATTCATAACTTCCATTATATCCTGTTCATTATACAATGATAAATACAGTGCAAAAGAGCAGAATGTTTCAATATTATGGTGCAAAATTCAAACAGTGCAAAAAAAATTAAAAATATAATTCATAGAATAACTGAATGAGGGTAGCATTAAAAAGAAGAGTGCTGAGTCAGCTGCATCTCTGGGATTTGAAAGAGGTCAGACAAAAGGTAGGAAGATGCTGTTGTTACATTGGACAGCTGAGCTTTCAAGCTCTTGTATCTTCTCCCAGAGCACAAAAGACAATAGACAATAGATAATATTTGAAGGAGTAGGCTACTCAGCCCTTGGAGCCAGCACCGTTATTCACTATGATCATGGCTGATCATTCACAATTAGTACTCCGTTCCTGCCTTCTCCCCATATCCCTACTCTATCTTGAAGAGATATATCTAGCTCTCTCGAAAGCCTCCAGAGAATTGGCCTCCACTGCCTTCTGAGGCACAGAATGTCACAAATTCACAATTCTCTCTGCAAAAAAGTTTTTCCTCATCTTGGTTCTAAATGGTTTACCCCTTATTCTTAAACCATGGCCCCTGGTTTTGGACTCCCCGAACACCGGGAACATGTTTCCTGCCTCTAGCATGTCCAATCCCTTAATAATCTTAAATGTTTCAATAATATTGCCTTTCATCCTTCTAAATTCCAGAGGATACAAGCCCAACCACTCCATTCTATCAACATATGACAGTCCCACCATCCCGGAATTAACCTCGTGCACCTACACTGCACTCTCTCAATAGCAAGAATGTCCTTCCTCAAATTTGGAGACCAAAACTGCACACAATACTCCAGGTCTCACTAGGGCTCTGTTCAACTGCAGAAGGTCCTCTTTCCTCCTATACTCAACTCCTCTTGTTATGAAGGACAATATGCCATTTGCTTTCTTCAACGACTGCTGTACCTGCATGCTTACTTTCATTGACTGATGAACAAGGACCCCCAGATGAATGAATGAATGAATGAATGAATGAATGAATGAATAAGTTTATTGGCCAAGTATTCACACACAAGGAATTTGCCTTGGTGGTCCGACCACAAGTGACAACAAGACATACAGTGACAGTTAGGAACGAACCATAAAACATTAAACATTAGTAATAAAACATTATCGATTAAACATGTGAAATAAATAAAATACCAGAGCAAACAGGCTACAGATTTTTGGTTATTGAGTAGAGCTACTACTCGTGGAAAAAAGCTGTTTTCATGTCAGGATGTGGCGGCTTTGACAGTACATCCCATTTTCCCAACTTGGCACCATTCAAATAATAATCTGCCTTCCTATTTTTGTTACCAAAGTGGATAACCTCACATTTATCCACATTAAACTGCACCTGCCATGCATCTGCCCACTCACCCAACCTGTCCAAGTCACCCTGCATCCTCATAGCATCCTCCGCACAGTTCACATTGCCACCCAGCTTTGTGTCATCTGCAAATTTGCTAATGTCATTTTAATCCCTTCATCTAAATCATTGATGTATATTGTAAATAGCGGCGGTCCCAGCACTGAGCCTTGCGGTGCTCCACTTCTGCCCCATTCTGAAAGGGACCTGTTAATCCCTAATCTTTGTACTCTCTGTTTCCTGTCTGTCAACCAATTTTTTTATCCATGTCAGCACTCTACTGTCAATACCATGTGCCCTAATTTTGCCCACTAATCTCCTATGTGGGACCTTATCAAATGTTTTATGAAAGTCCAGGTACACTACATCCACTGGCTTTCCCTTGTCCATTTTCCTAGTTACAATCTCAAAGAATTCCAGAAGATTAGTCAAGCATGATTTCCCCTTCATAAATCCATGCTCCTACTGCTCCTACCGCTATCCAAATGTGCCGCTATTTCATCTTTTATGATTGACTCCAGCAACTTCCCCACTACCGATGTCAGGCTAACTGGTCTATAATTCCCTGTTTTCTCTCTCCTGCCTTTCTCAAAAAGTGGGATAACATTAGCTACCATCCAATCCACAGGAACTGATCCTGAATCTATAGATCATTGGAAAATGATCACCAATGCGTCCACAATTTCTAGAGCCACTTTCTGAAGTACCCTAGGATGCGGACCATCAGGCCCTTTGGATTTATTAGCCTTCAGTCTCATAAGTCTGCCCAACACCATTTCCTGCCTAATGCGAATTTACTTTGGTTCCTCTGTCATCCTCTGGCCACATCAGGGAGATTATTTGTGTCTTCCTTAGTGAAGTCGGAACCAATGTACATGTTCAGCTCGTCTGCCATTTGTTCCCCATAATAAATTCGCCCTTTTCAGTCTTCAAGGGTCCAACTTTGGTCTTAACTTTTTTTTCCGCTTCACATACCTTAAGAAGCTTTTACTTTAAAAATATATATTTTTATTAGAAGTAATGTACAATAGTATAAACCAAAAATAACATAATAAATTTCATGTACCACTTCTAGTTTTAAAATTTAATAATAGAAAAGTAACAGAAGCAAGAAAAAGAAAAAGAGAGAAAGTTAGATAAGATAGTGATATTAATAGTACGTGAAAAAGTTGCAAGAGAGAGCCCATAAAGATGTAAAGTGCGAGAAAGAGAAAAAGAAAAAAAATATATAAATAAAATAAAATAAAAGGGATGTACCTGCTTCATATCTTTACACGCCCCTCACCCGGTCCTGAAACAGTTTATTTCCAGAGTTATGTTAGAAACATAGAAACATAGAAATTAGGTGCAGGAGCAGGCCATTCGGCCCTTCGAGCCTGCACCGCCATTCAATATGATCATGGCTGATCATCTAATTCAGTATCCTGTACTTGCCTTCTCTCCATACCCCCTGATCCCTTCAGCCACAAGGGCCACATCCAACTCCCTCTTAAATATGGCCAACAAACTGGCCTCAACTACCTTCTGTGGCAGAGAATTCCACAGATTCACCACTCTCTGTGTGAAAAACGATTTTCTCATCTCGGTCCTAAAAAGACTCACCCCTTATCCTTAAACTGTGATCCCTTGTCCTGGGACTTCCCTACATCGGGAACAATCTTCCTGCATCTAGTGTCCAACCCCTTAAGAATTTTGTAAATCTCTATGAGATCACCCTCAATCTTCTAAATTTCAGCGAGTACAAGCCAAGTCTATCCAGTCTTTCTTCATATGGAAGTCGTGCCATCCCAGGAATCAGTCTGGTGAACCTTCTGTGTACTCCCTCTAAGCAAGAATGTCTTTCCTCAGATTAGGAGACCAAAACTGTACGCAATACTCCAGGTGTGGCCTCACCAAGACCCTGTACAACTGCAGCAGAACCTCCCTGCTCTTGTACTCAAATCCTTTTGCTACTATAATGCCAACATACCATTCGCTTTCTTCACAGCCTGCTGCACCTGCATGCTTACTTTCAATGACTGGTGTACCAGGTCTCGCAGCATCTCCCCTTTTCCTAATCGGTCACTGTTCAAATAATAGTCTACCTTCTTGTTTTTGCCACCCAAAGTGGATAACCTCACATTTATCCACATTTATACTGCATTTGCCCACTCACCCAGTCTATCCAAGTCATCCTGCAGCCTCCTAGCATCCTCCTCACAGCTAACACTGCCCCCCAGCTTCGTGTCATCCGCAAACTTCGAGATGTTGCATTTAATTCCCTCGGCCAAATCATTAATGTATATTGTAAATAGCTGGGGTCCCAGCACGGAGCCTTGCGGCACCCCACTAGTCACTGTCTGCCATCCTGAAAAGGACCCGTTCACTCCTACTCTTTGCTTCCTGTCTGCCAGCCAGTTCTCTATCCACATCAATACTGAACCACCAATACCGTGTGCTTTAAGTTTGTAATATATGTTGCACCATATGCGTGTACTAAGTCGATAAAGGGAGACCAAGTCATTAAGAAATGGGGGTACACAAAAGGCTGGAGAAACTCAGCGGGTGCAGCAGCATCTAAGGAGCGAAGGAGATAGGCAACGTTTCGGGCCGAAACCCTTCTTCAGACTGATGGGAGGTGAGGGGTAGGGGGGGGGGAGGGGGGGGGGTGGCGGGAGAAGAAAAGAAAAAGGAGGAGGAGGAGCCCGAGGGCTGAGGGAGAGGTGGGGAGGAGACAGCAAGGGTTAACAGAATTGAGAAAATTCAATGTTCAAGCCCAGAGGATACAGACTCCCCAAGCGGAATATGAGGTGCTGTTCCTCCAATTTGCGGTGTTGCTCACTCTGGCCATGGAGGGGGCCCAGGACAGAGAGGTCGGATACGGAATGGGAGGGGAGTTGAAGTGCTGAGCCACCGGGAGGTCGGGTTGGTTATTGCGGACCGAGCGGAGGTGTTCGGCGAAACGATCGCCAAGCCTCCGCTTGGTCTCACCGATATAGATCAGCTGGCATCTAGAGCAGCGGATGCAGTAGATGAGGTTGGAGGAGGTGCAGGTGAACCTCTGTCGGACCTGGAAGGACTGCTTAGGTCCCTGAAAGGTGTGGAGGGGGGAGGATAAGGGGACAAGTGTAGCATCTCTTGCGGTTGCAAGGGTAAGTGCCCGGGGAAGGGGTGGAGGGGGAGGGAAGGGAAGAATTGACAAGGGAGTTGCGGAGGGAGTGGTCTCTGATTTGTCTGCTAGGAACAAAATATCATGTCTTCAAGGTGTAACATTTCAGACATATTTGAAATCCACATTTTTAGCGTTGGTGTGGATGCATTTTTCCAGAATTTAAGTATACGTTTTTTTGCCGTTATTAAGCCATAGTTAAGGAAACTCTTTTGGAACGAAGTCAGCTCAAAGCCAACTTCCATTGTTCCAAAGATAATCAGTTCTGCGTTGGGTTTCAGTTTTATTTTAAATAATTTTGTAAACATTTCAAAAAGTTAATTCCAACATTTTTGGAGTTTTATGCAAAAAACAAAGGAATGTGCTATGGTTGCATCTTGAGATAAACATTTATCACAAATGGGGCAGACATTTGGAAAGATTTTGTTCAGTTTAGTTTTCGAATAATATAATCTATAAAAAATTTGAATTGAATTAAGATATGTCTTATATTGATCGAGCATTTATGCACATATAGCAAGTATTTATCCCATCACTCTTTCGAGATTTTTATAGATAGTTCTTGCTCCCAATCTCTTCTAATTGCGTCAGATGATGGTATTTCTATATTTAGAATGATATTATACAAGTATGATATTAAATTAGTTGAATCTGCCTTTCTGTTCATAGCTTAATCTAATAGATCTGGAATCAGAGTTTGGTATTCATGTGTATGTTTTTTCAAATAGTCACGGATTTGAAGGTATTTAAAATATTGATTACTTTTCAGGTTGTATTTGAGTTGTAGTTGTTGGAATGATAAACAATTTCCCGTTTCATACATGTCTCCAAGCATTTTATTCCTATTCTTTCCCAATGGGTATATGTTTTATCAATAATGGATGTTTTAAACAACGGATTATTAACTATAGGAGAGAGAAGCGATAGGTTTCTTAATTTGAGAGTTAATTTTATTTGTTTCCAAATTCTAATTGTACTATGAATAATTGGGTAGATATTAACGTCTCAAATTATTGAATGAGTATCTCTTGGGTATAAACCCTGTTTGATTCACATTTATTAATTTACTGACATATTTACTGAAATATTTACTTAATCTTCTTGCTAGAGTTTTCGCTAGTATTTTCTGATCTGTGTTTAACAGTGCGATGGCTCTATATGAGCCAGGGTCTTCGAAATCTTTATCTTTTTTAGATATGAGTGTAATCGTTGATTCTGCTAATGTTTCTGGTAATGTTTGTTCTTTGGAAGCGTATGTGTACAGTTTTTGTAGTCGTGGTGAGATTATCTCGTAAAATCTTTTATAAAATTCATTACTAAATCCATCCGGTCCTGGTGTTGTACCATTTTACAGTTAATTTATTATCTCTTCTAGTTCCTTAATTGAGACCTGAACTCCTAATTTCTCCTGTTCCAGCAGATTAAGTTTTGGGAGGTTGCAGTTATCTAAAAAATGTATAACTTTGGTCCTATCTGCTGATGTTTTGGATGTATATAAATTTTGATAAAATTGGGCAAATCTTTTATTGATATCATTAGGTAATGTTAACAATTCACCTTTATCTGATGTTGTTGATGTTTTTGAAATTGTATGATCCTTTTACCGTTTTTTCAATTGACGTGCCAAAAGTTTATGTGGTTTATCGCCGAATTCAAAGTTTTCCTGTTTTGTAATTTGAAATATTCTTATAACTATTGCAGATAAGATTCTGTTTAATTTAAATGTCAGTATTGTTATTTTGTTGTGTTTGTCGATGGTTGGTTCTTTAGCATTATCTAGATCCAGTTGTCTAATTCGTTCTTCTAGCTGCAATTGTTCGTTCTTATTCTTTTTATTTTGAAAAGCTTGGTATGAAATTATAGATCCTCTGATAAATGCCTTAAAAGATTCCCATAATAAAGAGGGTGAAATGCCTGGGGTATTGTTAGTCTAAAAAAAAAGTTCCATTTGTTGTTTTAGATATATATCATGTTGTGGGTCATTTAGAATTTGAGGATTGAACCTCCAAAACGATTTTTTATTAGGCATTCCTTCTAGTTTTAAGAAAAACCTTAACGGAGAGTGATCAGAGATAATGCTATTATGATATTTAGGTTTCTTTGTGTAAGGAATTAATTTTGTATCCACTAGAAAATAGTCGATACATGAATAAGTTTTATGTACCATTGAGTAATAAGAGTATTCCCTTCCAACTGGGTTAGCAATCCTCCATATATCTGTTATATGTGTGTTTTTTATGTATGCATTTAGGAGTTCACTAGCTTTAGATTTTATGTTACGCCTCTTTTGTTGTGCAGATTTATCCAAGGATCTAAAACGCAATTGAAGTCTCCCCGAATTATCACATTTTGATTAACTCTGAAATTATATTCACGATTTTATTAAAAAATTGAGGATTATCAAAATTAGGCACTCAAATATTTACTATAGTGAGTGGGGTAGAGTGGATCTCTCCGGTAACTATGAGATATCTCCCCTCTTTATCTGCTATGATATTCTTTGATTTAGAGATATATGAAGAGTGATGTGTTTGACCGATCCAATTTGCCTTCAGCCTGGTCTGGGCTTGAAGTTTCAAATGTGTTTCTTGTAGGAAAATTATGTCTGAATTAAGCGATTTAAATTGTGCGAAAATCTTACCCCTTTTAATTGGCTCATTAACACCCCTTATGTTCCAGCTGCAAAACGTGATTCCTCCAATTTTCTTTTGTTTATCGTCTTGCATTTTAAATTACTTTGATACCTTTAAGTCATATGGTGCAACAGAATACCTCAGGACTCTAGGTGTTGGGTGGGCACTCACGGCTACTAGGTTATGTTGGTATGTCCTTTTTAAACTTATCCTTAAAAAAAAAGACAGAAAAGTGTAAAGTGATGTAAAAATAAAACAAGTGATATTACAGTATCTAAAAATAGCGATACTGTAAAAAAAAAATAGCCACCTATTGGTGGTAGTTACATGTTTAAAGACTTCCGTTAATGTTAATCTGCATTTAGCTCCGCTCCCTTAACCAACATTGCAAAAAGGAAGAAGGGCCAATTCACGACCGAGTGATATATAGCAAAACTACAAATTTGTATATCTAATTAAGTCTTCAAATTGTCTACCAGTTACTATATACTGACAGTTTTTACGTTTACTTCACATTCAGATCCCGGTCTCTTATAATAGTAAGCAGCTGGTTGGAAGGGGTTAACCAGAATCGGTCTCATGGCTATTCTTTCAACGATGTTCCATATCTTTCATAGTAGTAGTATGGAGAATAGAGTCAAACTTCTCGTTGCAGTCTTTTTCCACCCGTTTAATTTCTGCAGTTAAATCATTTTCAACATTATCAATGCGTTTACTTAAATTACTGATTGTCTCAATGATTTCCTGATTCCCACGCTTCATGTTTTTAGACATGCTTTTATCCAATGCAGAAATCCCATCATGTAGCATAACAGCATAGTCTTTCTTTAATGACTCTCTAACTGATTGCTTCATTTCTTCCATCTCTTTCTCCTTTGTAGCCATTTCAGAGGCTAATTCTTCGGAACTTTCTGATGTTTGCTGAGTTTTAGCCAATTCTTTGAAAAGGAGTCTTGTGATGGGTCTTTGAGGACTTTGGGGAGGAATCCTCATTTGCATTTAAAAGTCCCTTTATCCTCCATTATTTCGTGGCGATTTCTGATGACGTCACCAGCGCGACATCAAGCAGCTCCGGTAAGTATTTTTAAATCGGTCCCGTCTTCCAAAGCGTCTTTTTAAGTGAATTCACGCATTTTTGGGAGCGGAGCTAAGTGCAGCACCTTTCAGAACTCCATGGCGCCACTGGAAGTCCCTAAAGAAGCTTTTACTACCCTCCTTTATATTCTTGGCTAGTTTTCCTTTGCACCTCATGTTTTCTACCCATATTGCCTTTTTAGTTATCTTCTGTTGGACTTTAAAAGTTACCCAATCCTCTAGATTCCTGCTCATCTTTGCTATGTTATACTTTTCTTTTGTTTTATACTGTCCCTGACTTCCCTTGTCAGCCACAGACGCCCCTTACTCCCCTTGGAATCTTTCTTCCTCTTTGGAATGAACTGATCCTGCACCTTCTGTATTATTCCCAGAATTACCTGCCATTGTTGTTCCACAGTGATCCCTGCCAGGATATCTTTTCTGTCAACTTTGGCCAACTCCTCTCTCATGGCTCCATAGAACCCTTTGTTCAACTGTAATACTAACTCTTGATTCAACTTGCACCCTATATCTAGGCTACTGTTTGGGGGCCTGTAGATAACTCCCATTAACATCATTTTACCATTACAATTCCTGAGTTCTATACAAAAGAGAGAAAAAAGCATGGAATGGGAAGCTGTTGACCGCTCCACAAGATCTCTATTGACATGAGCAGGGTTATATTCACTCAAGGGCCTGTCCCACTTAGGCATCATTTGTGCGTCACGAAGGTGGCGCGCAAAGATTTTGTTAATCCCAAAATCCTGGGGCGCCGCACGTGACCGCCCGTCACTGCCTATGCCACCATGCCTCACCACGCGCCATGCGCAGGCAATGCGCACATCACCTGCGTGTCATGATGTGCACATCGTGCGTCGTGATGCGTAAATGATGTCGCATAAATGATGTTGCGTAAATGATGTGCAAATACACCCAAATGGGACAGGTCCATCACACGTTACCTTAGGTCAACAACCAACTCTGACATTAAGCATGAGGTCAATGTGCCGACACCATCCCTGCCCTGTACTTTGTCTCATCATTGTGGTAGATCCAGCTGACAACAATAATATCTGCAGAGAACTTAAAGTCTGAGTTGACATCGTACTTGGCTGTACAGGGTGTAGGGCAAAAGACTGAGCACACATTCAGTGTTAAGGGTCAGGATGGAAGAAATGTTATAACCAATTCAAACTGACTGAGGCCTGCTTGTCAGAAAATCCAAAAGGCAATTGCACATGGCGGCCAAAAGCAAAGTTTAGGGATGAGGTTATTCAGTGTTATGGCTTTGAAGGCTGATCTGAGTAGCATCTTGATATAGGTGTTCTTATTGTTAAGGTGATATAGGGCTGAATGCAATACAAGAGAGATGGCATTCTCTCTAGCACATGAGGGCACATCTTTCAAAGCACTTCGATATGGTTGATGCTGGGCAGTAGTCATTGAGATAGAGTACTTTAATTTTTCTTAAGAACTCTTTAGGATTCTTTTGGAATTATGAAAATGTTCCTTGAAGCACATGGGGACAGTTAACTGTTGAATTGGGAGTCTAAAGATGTCAGTTAAGACTGGCCAATTGTGGATTTTATAATCTGACCGGGGACTCTGTTCCCTCCCCTCCACCTCTTCCACTTCTTCCACCTCCACTAAACCCTCCAGTGCAGCATCCATAAATTGTTTTTCTTTGAAGTTCAAACCACCTCTGCATTGACTTTCTCTACCTATTTCAATGGCAATGTGAATCTCCCTTAATGGGCCCATCACACATAGGCGACTCTTTAGCCGACTGCCAGGGACTAGTTTTAATAGAATTTACATACGACACCTAGCGACAACCTACGACAACACCTACGTCAACCTACGACAACGTACGATAACTTACGACAGTAAAATTTGTACCCACTGTCGCCAAAAAATGTTCAACATGTGATCGCACAAAAAAAAACGATTAATGGGCCGGTCCCACAGCAATTTTTCAGGCGATTGCCGGCGACTGTCAAGTATCTGGTAGTCGCCTGAAAAACTGGCAACTGGAACGGCGACTGTCAGAGTGGAACACACACACACACACGCACACACATCGCTTCATTCACCAGCCCGTTATGCAGGCGGGGGACTGGGCAAGCGGGGGGAGCGCTGTCTGAGTGAAATTCAAAGCCAAGGTGATACTGCGATGAACAGGAAGGTTGGCCAACATCCTTTGTTTATGGAAACATTTTAGCCTGTTATTCATGTTTAACATGTTCTATATATTTTTCTGGAAGTTATTCAAAATTCTTTGTTCACTCATTGAGGTAACAGTATTAATAAATGTAGTAAAAACAAATCCCATGCCTATACTTAACGCTATTTTATTTGACCCCAAGCTGTCAGATGTGCGCTTCCCACGGAAGTGATTAAAAAAACAAGCCTTTGATACATGCTGATGAACACACTTCACCTGTTTATGAAAAGAACATTTGAAAAGAATGGGATTTTACAAATATATGAATGTATTCAGATTTTTTAAATGAAACAATCAAATTCAAATAGTGATGGGATTACATGGATTGTTTCAACAATAATTATTAAAGATGACTTTTTATGAAATGATCTCAAAAGCTGACTTCTACAACACAAAAATCGAATTTCTACTGCAGAAGAATGAGAATTAAAATGGGCATTATACGCAACAGGATGAATGTTTTTCTTCTTTTTTTGTTGCAATCTAATTTTCATCCAATAGTACAGAATTAAATGAGTTTTGGAGCTGGACAATAACAGTGCTACCCCATGTGCATTTAATGGCACTGATCGCATTATTCTGGCTCTATCTTAATAGTGTCTCAGTAATATTCTGCTCAGGAGGAAGTCAATCCATTTGCCTATCCTACCTCTTTGAAAAGGTTGTCTGAGTCCCCTCCCTTACACCTTTTTTCCATCGCTTTGCATATATTTGGCAAAGGTTGCTATTGAACCTATTCTTACCATCCATACAAACAGATAAATAATTGCTAAATACATTTTAACCTTCTTGCATTTCTTAACTTTAGCCAAGAAATTTTAAATAATTTCTTTGTGTAATATAAAAAACAGAATGACTGCATTTCTCCTACTGACCCCTTTTGATTTATATTGAACTAATGGAACACATAATTTGTCCACTCCCAGTTTTCCAGTGATGATGCAAAAGTATATTTAAATAAATAATTTTGAGGTGCTTTGCCAAGTCTTCAGCAGTAAAAATAATTTTTCACTTACCATTTTCTCAAGAAAAATAGTTCCTGTGATATTGATCTCTGAATTTTTCTAACATCCCCAACTATTGATGTGTTATTATATTCCCCACAGAGCTTCTTTCTTTAAAAAACATCAATTCCTGCTATATTCTGTGGGTTCTTGCTTAGTCATTTCTGTGCTAGTCACAAATCTACAAAGTGGTCGACAACAGCTTGGTAACGCCTGATCTAAAAAGGCTTGATGCTTAAGATGTTAAGCATCAATGGTGACAAAATGTTGTCACCATTCATTACAGTGAAAAATCTGTATATCACGTTTTCCAATAAATACAAATAAATGTACATGTATTGGCATCCATGCAAGACAAACTACATAACATGAACTGCTGTACTTCCAACATAACATTTTAATACACATTTTCAATCCAAAAACAGACACACATATTTACTCAAGTTATTGTTTTTATGTTAAATGTTAGTATGTACATTTTCTTTTTGATTTGGTTTTGGAGGGAAGTGACTCGAACGTTAGAAATCTAAAATTAATATAGAATATTCTGGAGATACTTAACAAGTCAGGCTGCATAATTTGGAAGAGAAGCAGAGTTAATGTTTCAGGTTGAAGACTCTACTGAAATTAGAAAGGAGACAAAATAAGTTTGTTAAGCTGCAGGGCCGATGAGGAATGGGTAAAATCATGGTGATGATGGGATACGGTGTAAACAAGGTTAGCTAGTCAATGAGTGAATGGCAGAACATACACTAAAGAACATAGGCAAAAACAACATGAGAGTTGCACCATGCAGAAGAGGAGGACAGAGGAAATCTGTTTATCCTGCACACCCAGAGCAAAAAAAAATAAAAAATAAAATGAGAAAACACGCTAAGCCAATACCACAGATGGACACATTTAACTGGGACCAATTTGTTCATGACTCTGCTTTTCCATTCTCACCAGCCACCCATCCCCTTCTCATGGTATTTTCCTTACAATTTAAGTTTGTACAACACATGTCATACACTTTTTCCCTTCCCACCTTCAAGGGACCTGAACCATCTTTCCAGGTGAAGCACTAATTCACTTGCGCTTTTTCCTACATGGTGTCCTGCATTCAGTGGTCACAATGAGATCTCCTCTCAATGGAGAACTCAGTCGCAGTTTGGGTGATAACAATAGACAATAGGTGCAGGAGTAGGCCATTCGGCCCTTCGAGCCAGCACCGCCATTCAATGTGATCTTGGCTGATCATCCCCAATCTGTATCCCGTTCCTGCCTTCTCCCCATATCCCCTGACTCCGCTATCTTTAAGAGTCCTATCTAGCTCGCTCTTGAAAGTATACAGAGAACCGGCCTCCATCGCCCTCGGAGGCAGAGAATTCCACACTCACAACTCTGTGAGAAAAAGTGTTTCCTCGTCTCAGTTCTAAATGGCTTACCCCTTATTCTTAAACTGTGGCCCCTGGTTCTGTATGGGGCAATCCACAGGAGCAACTCTGAGCTATCCATGGCCTGACACTTTAATTCTCCGTCGACCCCTATGGATCTGCCTCCTGTATAAACACAGTGAGACCCAAGTGTGAGGATACAGCATAGAAGCAGGCCCAACAGCCCAATTCATACAAGCTGATGAAGATATGCTATTTACGTACTTCGGCTTGCATTATTATGGTCTAGTTATCTAGTACAACTGATAAGTTATAGTATTCTTGTTTATTGGATTTTTGTTGTTGTATTGTTGCATTTATTGTTGTATGTATTGTTGCATGTATTGTTGACCGAGGCTCCAAGATGTTGTAGGCTGCAGACCAGCGGTCGGAGCGCTTCTGCAACGACCCCCGGCAAAGGGGTCCGCAATGTTAAAGTTCCTGCTGCACAGCCGCTGAAGCTCTAAGGTCTCGAGTAGTGGGGCGAAGAAGTGACAAGGAAGAAAGTTGCATCTCCGTCGAGGTAGGTGCCTGAAAACGGTTTCCCCCTCCACACAAGACATACAGAGAAACACTAAAACATACTTTTGGACAAACTAAAAAACAAAAAAAGTCGAAACAACAAACCAGCTGCAGGCGAGGCAGCTGACTCGCAGCGCCACTGGAACCTCACCTGTGCCTGGAAACCTGCAGCAAGTACGAATTTCATTGACATGGTAATATGACAACCTGATTTCTAGCTGTATCAGTTGCCCTTCTGTAATAATGGCATAGGTTGTTTGTTTTATTTATTTTTTCGTCTTGAGTGTGGAAATCTTGTCCAGCCTGAGCTTCTGGGCATGTCTTCCTGCTCTAAATTTCACAGCTCCTACGTTATTTACCCTAGGTTCTTTCATCATTGTCCAGACTCTCGAACTGCTCCCATACACTCACTAACCAGACAACATTGTTAACAGATTATCCTCATGGTCATCCCAGTTTTACCAAATTGGAGATATCCACCTGCCTTCCATCTCCATAATCTTTGCACCTTAACAAGCTTCTTTTGTCTCCTTTCTAGTTTTAGTGTCTTTAAAGACACTTTAAAGTGTCTTTAACCTGAAACATTGACTCTGTTTCTCTTCCAATGATTCAACTATACTTTATTGTCACATGTACCTCGGTAAAACACAATTCTTTATTTTTGCATACCATGCACAAACTACACAAAGGGTTTCCATGTATCTGGTGCCAACAAAATTACAAAGTACTCATTGTAGGTCCAATGGTCCCTCTTTGTACGCAGTGCCGCCCCCCTCCCCCCCCCAGGTACCTCTTTGTTCTCGGTGGCGCAACCGCCTCTCCCTCTCATACAGTTCACCAGTAAGCTGCCCCTCTCCTCTCTGGTCCTTCAGTCTTCATGCCTCACAGATGCAGCCTGACCCTCTGGGTATTTCCAGCATTTTCTGTTTTGTAAAATAAAAGACGGAGATAAGTGTGGTTGGGTGCTTGGTGGTCAGTGTGAACTTAGTGGACCAAAGGGCCTGCTTTATCCTGTGTGATTATTTGATGTAGATAGAGTGGGCCATTCAGCCCTTTTGAAATCTATGCCATTCATAAGAACAATCTCATCAATCCCATTCTCCTTATTTCTCTGGAACCAATTCTTTCTCAAATCCATATTCATTCTACTGATACCCAACTATACCAGCAACAACTTACAAGTGCCGGTTAACTTACCAATCAGTACAATTTTAGATGATGAAAGAAACCGGATGCTGAAGAGAAACCAATGCAGTCATCAGGAGAATGCGCTGTTAGTTTTGAACCCGTGGTCAGTCTGTGTCTCTCTAAACAAGCAGATTAGTGCTCAAATTTAAATCAAACTGCTGCCAAGATAAGCTTAAATCCATGACTCTGGACAACTGGTATAGATTTCAGGGTTATTGGTAATTTAAACACTGTGTTTCCACACCCTACACAGAGGAAATACATTTTACATATTGTATGGTAGACTGCTCTGGAAGGTTAAATCCCATAAAATTCAAGGGGAGATAGCTGAATGGATATAAAATTGGCTTCATAGAAGGAAACAGAGGGTGATGGTGGAGGGTTGCTTTTCGGACTGGAGGCCTATGACTAGTGGTATACCTCAGGGTTCGGTGCTAGGCCCATCGCTATATCAATGATTTGGATAAGAACATACATGGCATGATTAACAAGTTTGCATATGACACAAGTGAGTGGTATTGTAGATAGTGAAGATGGTTGCAAAATATTGCAGCAGGATCTTGATCGGTTGGCCGGGTGGGCTGAGGAATGGTTGGGGGAATTTAATGCAGAGAAATGTGAGGTGTTGCATTTTAGGAGCACTAACATGGGTGTTAGGTATTTCCCCCCCTCTGGTGAATGCTATGTACTTAACTCTTCTGTTTCTCTCCTGAGTGCAGGCCCCGTGGCTGGGAGTCAGGAATCAAGGGGTTAAGGGCTCCTGTACCCGATTGGCCAAGCTGCGTCAGGTGACGGGTGACTCATCGGAAGCTTAAATACCAGAATCTCCCAGCATTTTCTCTCTCTTCGTCGACCCTGACTAGGGGCTCATGTTGTCGACCTCCCCGTGGTGAGCCCTGTCAACTGACTTTAGTCAGGCGAACGACAACAAACGGAGACAGCAGCAGCGCCGTAGCTTGGCGCCAACCCGAAGCATGCGCCCTTTTTAGGGCGGGCACCTACGGATGTCGAACCGGATGGCATCACCCTGCTGCGGACTTCTGTTGCCTCAAACGCAAGAAGAAGAAGAAGACCCTGACTCATCAACAGACAGTGGTTTGAACTGCAGGAGGCCTGGCCACATGGCATAGAACTTTGTGTATTATTACCTACATTTGTTAATTAATATTGAATTGGGACAGATAAGGGCTGACCTGAGGGTTTTTGTGTATTTTGTTTCAGGTTTATTTCCATTTAGGCAGGTTAGAGACTCTAGTTCGACGGCCCATTTCGAGGCTGGCTGGAGCACTGTTTTCTTTGTTTATTAGTTTATTCTTGTCCTTGTCTGGGTTGTTTGAATCAGCTTTGAGTTTAAATTAAATAAAATACTATTTCCTTGAACTTGAGCCTGGTTTTTGACTATGGTACGCGGCTCTGAAGTACCTGCATTCGGGAGTCGTACCAATGGGCAGAACCTACACAGTGAATGGTAGGGCTGTGGGGAGAGTTAAGAGCAGAGGGATCTCTGAGCACATGCACATAGTTCATTCAAAGTGGCATCACAGATAGATAGGTGGCCAAAAAGACATTTGGCACATTGGCCTTCATCAGTCAGGGCATTGAAAATAGATGTTGGGAGGTCATGTTGCAGTTGTATAAGACATTGGTGAGGTCGCATTTAGAGTATTTTGTTCTGTTATGGGCACCATGTTATAGGAAAGATGTTGTCAAGCTTGAAAGGGTTCAGAGAAGATTTACGAGGATGTTGCCAGGACTAGAGGGTGTGATCTATTGGGAGAGGTTGAGCAGGCTTGGACTCTATTCCTTGGAGTGCACGAGGATGAGGTGTGATCTTACAGAGCTGTACAAAATCATGAGAGGAATAGATCGGTTGGTTGCACAGAGTATCTTGCCCAGAGTAGGTGAATCGAGGACCAGAGGACAGAGGTTTAGGGTGGGGGGAGGGGGGGTAAGATTTAAAGGGAACCTGAGGGATAACCTTTTCACACAAAGAGTGGTGGGTGTATGGAACGAGATGCCTGAGAAGGTAGTTGAGGCAGGGACTATCACAATGTTTAAGAAACATTTGAACAGGTACATGGATCGAAACAAAATGAATGGAATGGAATGGAATGGAATATTTTATTGTCACATGTGACAATCCACAGTGAATTTCTTTGTTTGCATATCCAAGGTATACAAATAGCGGCCACCTACGGTACAGACAAAGTTACAAAGTATACCAGTTTCTCCTCTGTTCTCCCACCCCACTCCCCCACAGCAGTTCGCCCCATGCTGAGTCCCTATTGTCCTTTGTGCTCCCCCCCTCACCCCCCTCCCTCCCCAATGTCCATTGTTCTTCCCCCTCCTTCGTGGTGGTCCCCCCACGCTTTCGTCAACCGCCGACCGACCCGCGAGACTCTGCTACCGACACCTAGGCCCCATCACCGCGAGGCTTCACCGCCCTCATTGAGGCCCCATCGCCGCCGCCGAGGCTTCACCACTGCAGACACTCCACTTCACATATTCATCTCATCCGTCGGTCGTCGCCATTGTCAGGCGCCGCGCCGCACCGACCTCTCCATGACGCTGCCGGGTCCTCTCCTGAACTCAACGGGACCCACAGCACCTCTGGAGAGAAAGATTGAGTGATGTTTCTGGTCGAGACCCTTCTTCAGGCTGATGTAAGATGAGAGGGAGATACATAGATAAGGAACTGTAAGGTGTGAAAATAGGACAAGGGGAATGCAGATCAAGAAAAATGTAGAATAGATAATTGTTAGCTGGGACAACAAAGCAAACAGAGATAACATGTAGTTGGAGACTGTAAGACCGGTTGGAGAACTAGGATGGGGAGGGATGGAGAGAGAGGGAATGCAAGGGTTACTTGAAGTTAGAGAAGTCAATATTCATACCACTGGGGTGTAAGCTGCCCAAGCGAAATAGGAGATGCTGTTCCTCTAATTTGCGCTATACCTCACTCTTACAATGGAGGAGGCCCAGGACAAAATGGCCAGTGTGGGAATGGGAGGGGGAGTTAAAGTGTTTGGTAGCGAATGGTATGTTAGCTTTTCATAGCAAAAGGATTTGAGTACAGGAGCAGGGAGGTTCTACTTCAGTTGTACAGGGTCTTGGTGAGACCACACCTGGAGTATTGCGTGCAGTTTTGGTCTCCAAATCTGAGGAAGGACATTATTGCCATAGAGGGAGTGCAGAGAAGGTTCACCAGACTGATTCCTGGGATGTCAGGACTGTCTTATGAAGAAAGACTGGATAGACTCGGTTTATACTCTCTGGAATTTAGGAGATTAAGAGGGGATCTTATAGAAACTTACAAAATTCTTAAGGGGTTGGACAGGCTAGATGCAGGAAGATTGTTCCCGATGTTGGGGAAGTCCAGGACAAGGGGTCACAGCTTAAGGATAAGGGGGAAATCCTTTAAGACCGAGATGAGAAAGACTTTCTTCACACAGAGAGTGGTGAGTCTCTGGAACTCTCTGCCACAGAGGGTAGTTGAGGCCAGTTCATTGGCTATATTTTAAGAGTGAGTTGGATGTGGCCCTTGTGGCTAAGGGGATCAGAGGGTATGGAGAGAAGGCAGGTACGGGATACTGAGTTGGATGATCAGCCATGATCATATTGAATGGCGGTGCAGGCTCGAAGGGCTGAATGGCCTACTCCTGCACCTAATTTCTATGTTTCTATGTTTCTAGTGTTTAGCAAATGGGAGATCAGGTAGGTTTAGGCAGACTGAGCAGAGGTGTTCAGTGAAATGATCGCCGAGCCTGGATAGAGTTTAGAGTGATATGATCCAAATGCAAGCAAGTGGGTCTAGTGTGGATGGGACATGTTGGCCAGTGTGGGTAAGTTGGGCCAAAGGGCCTGTAAGGATCTATATCAAATTTCTAGATATTTAACCTCAATTTTTCTCTTTCCAGTTATTTTACTCCCATTGTTCAATTTAACCAGAACTAGGCTCAATGGTTAAAACACTGTGCGGTTTGATCTTCACTTCCTCTGAAATGTATTCCATTATTTTGGCAACTCTGTTTGACATTCCATTTATTGCCACTCCACAGTGATTAGACATGGAGCTGTGATAACATCCAGAAATCCTCCAAGGAAGATTGGTTTCCAACATTCCAGCTGCGTCTGAATACACAATACAATTTGCTCATCGACAATGACATTTATTTCCTCAAATTGTTTTAACTTCCACCAGATTCAATATTGTAACAAGTGATAAATGATAACAACTCTAGAATAAAAACAGAAAATGCTGCAAACATTCAGCAGACCAGGCCTCATCAGTGGCAAGAGAACCAGAATTAATATTTTGGGTTTAAGACCCTTCATCAGAACTGGGAAGGAAAGAAAACTAGTGAATGAATGAATCAATAAGTTTGTTGGCCAAGTATATTCACATACAAGGAATTTGCCTTGGTGCTCCACCTGCAAGTGGCAACTTGACATACAGTGACAGTTAGGAATGACACAGAAAACAGTAAATATAAAGCTGCAGGGAGGTTGGGAGGTAAAAGATTAGGAAAGAGGAAATATATCTGACAGGGTGAGGGTCAAGTTCTATGGGGATAAGTTGAAAACAAGAACATCTGGTCAAGGGTGATGATGGAAGTTGTTTTGTTGGACTGGACTAGTGGTTGTGCCTCTGTGGGTTCTGGGCTCATTGCTTTTGGTAGTTTACATCTACAATTTGGATGAGAATGAAAATGGCATAATTAGTAAGTTTGCAGATGACACTAAAGTGCGTAGTTTCATGGACAGTGAAAATAGTTGTCAAATATTACAGGAGGCTCTTGATTGGTTAGGCAAGTGAGCTGAGGAGTGGGTAATGGAGTTTAATGCAGGTAAGGTGTAATATTTCTCAACCAGGGCAGGACCTTTGCAATGAATGACAGGGACCTGGGAGCTCTGAAGACCAGAGGGATCCAGCAGTATAGGTACACCTTTCCCTGAAAGTGGCGTCACAGATAGATAGGATGGCAAAGAAGGTTTTTGGTACATAGGAGGGAGAGCAACTCTATAGAGCAGGCTACGTAATCCTCTGTGCAACATGACAGCATTTATGTCACTACCACTGACCGTGCCAAAAAGCCTGCCAAGACAATGCAGTCCAAAGCTGGATCATCCATGACCAGAGCTGTTCTGAGTCACCCTCCCTGATGATCTGCAATCCTTTTTAATGCATCTGTGCTTGATTTATTAACATCTTTAAAAATAATTGATTACAAGCAACAAATGCTGACTTCTAAGAAATAAGAAACAATGCAATTCAGAGATGTTATTTTTAAATGCTTGAATCTGTTCTATAAAGTTATAATAACTTTATGAGTTTAGAAAAGTTTCAAGACTCTTGCGAGTTCTTTCCGTCAGCCAAGCACAACATTAGTGCTTTATTTTGCTAAGGCTGCAGACTTGTTCAGTAATGAACTAAGCTTGCATCTTGAGCTTCTCATTGACCCACCACTTTGTATAGCTAGTCTGAATAAAGTGCAGAGGCCAAATCTGCTTGTGGGTGTCTCGTGGATATTTAAATCAGGTGGAAAATGACAGTGAGCGAGTCACCACATCAATTGAACAACTGACTACATGCTTCAGATAATGTGCAGCTTGCGATATAGTTTTCTGTTTATGCAGTTATAGAAAAGTTGATTTATAATGACAACTTAGTTAAGGAAGTTTTCCTTGGCATTATACATAAGAAAACATTCTCTTTGAACAAGAGTGTCTTTGTTTAAGATTAACACCACATCTGGCCAATAACTCTACTGACCTTTTCTAATTATCTCTGACTTGAGGAAAGCAGCAATTATTTATTTTCCATGAACTTATTCTCGACCTTGAAGGAGCAAATGCATAAATTGCATACATGTATTATTTTGTTATTTACTTTAATATAGTAGGAAATCAGTTTTGCTGATAACATTGGAGTTTTAAAAGAAGAACGAGAATTCCTTGTCTCTTGCACACTGGATTTGTTTTATAATTAAAAATATAAAATTATATTACACTACAGCAAATACACTTCTTATCATCAATAGCCCAACCAAGGATTAAAAGAGAAATAAATCCAAGGAAAAGTTGCCAAAACAAGCAGTAGACGTGTGAATTGGGAGCATAGAAGAATTTAACTGCAAATTAACCACTTCTACAGATGTTAATGAGCCTGAAAATGTATATCTTCCACAGACCTAAACATTACTTCCTAGATTTTGACACTAAATGGGAATGTAAATAACAATTACAGCACAGAAACAGGCCCTCTCGGCCCTTCCAGTCCGTGCTGACCATGTATGTTCCCCTAGTCCCATCTACCTGCACTCAGACCATACCCCTCCATTCCCTTCCCGTCCATATACATATCCACTTTACTTTTAAATGTTAAAATCGATCCTGCCTCCACCACTTCTGCTGGAAGCTCATTCCACACAGCCACCACTCTCTGAGTAAAGAAGTTCCCCCTCATGTTACCCCTTAATTTCTGTGCCTTAATTCCCATGTCATGCCCTCTTGTTTGAATCTTCCCTATCCTCAATGGGAAAAGCTTATCCCTTTCATCATTTTAAAGACCTCAATCGTCCCCCCTTAACCTTCTGTGCTCCAAAGAATAAAGACCTAATTTGTTCAACCTTTCTCTGTAAATTAGTTGCTGGAACCCAGGCAACATTCTAGTAAATCTCCTCTGTACTCTCTCTAGTTTGTTGACATCCTTCCTATAATTAGGCGACCAAAATTGTACACCATACTCCAGAATTGGTCTTACCAATGCCTTGTACAATTTTAACATTACTTCCCTACTCCTATATTCAATGCTCTGATTTATAAAGGCCAGCACACCAAAAGCATTCTTTACCAACCTATCTACATGCGATTCCACCTTCAGGGAACTATGCACAGTTATTCCTAGATCCCTCTGTTCCACAGCATTCCTCAATTCCCTACCATTTACCATGTACGTCCTATTTTGATTTGTCCTGCCAAGATGTAGCACTTTACACTTATCAGCATTAAACTCCATCTGCCATCTTTCAGCCCACTTTTCCAAATGGCCCAAATCTCTCTGTAGACTTTGAAAATCTACTTCATTATCCACAACACCACCTATCTTAGTATCATCTGCATACTTATTTATCCAATTTTCCACCCCATCATCCAAATCATTGATGTACATGACAAACAACAGTGGACCCAACACAGATCCCTGAGGCACCCCACTGGTCACCGGCTTCCAACCTGACAAACAGCCATCCACCATTACTCTCTGACATCTCCCATTCAATCCATCTTGCTACTCCGCCATTAACACCCAAAGATTGAACCTTCTTAACCAACCTTCCATGGGGAACCTTGTCAAAGGCCTTACTGAAATCCATATAGACAACATCCACTGCTTTACCCTTATCAATTTCCCTAGTAACCTCTTCAAAAAATTCAAGAAGGTTTGTCAAACATGACCTTCCAGGCACAAACCCATGTTGACTGTTCCTGATCAGACCCTGTTTATCCAGATGCTTATATATATTATCTCTAAGTATCCTTTCCATTAATTTGCCCCCACTGACGTCAAACTAACAAGTCTATAATTGCTAGGTTTATTCTTTGAACCCTTTTTAAACAATGGAACAACACGCGCAGTACGCCAATCTTCCGGCACTATTCCCGTTTCTAATAACATTTGAAATGTTTCTGTCATAGTTCCTGCTATTTCTACACTAACTTCCCTCAATGTCCTAGGGAATATCCTGTCAGGACCTGGAGACTTATCCACTTTTATATTTTTCAAAAGTGTCAGTACTTCCTCCTCTTTGAATCTCATAGTTTCCATAGCATCTACTTTTTTCCCCTTACCTCCCAGAGTTCAATATCCTTCTCCTTGGTGAATACCGAAGAAAAGAAATTGTTCAATATCTCCCCTATCTCTTTTGGCTCTGCAGATAGCTGTCCATTCTGGCTCTCTAATGGTCCAATTTTATCCCTCGTTATCCTTTTGCTATTAATATAGCTGTAGAAACCCTTTGGATTTACTCTCACATTTCTTGCCAAAACAACCTCATATCTTCTTTTAGCCTTTCTAATTTCTTTCTTAAGATTCTTTTTACATTCTTTATACTCCTCTAGCACCTCATTTACTCCATGCCTCCTATAATTATTGTAGATATCTCTCTTTTTCCGAAACAAATGTCCAATTTCCCTTGCAAACCATGGCTCTTTCCAATTTTTACTATTTCCTTTCAACCGAACAGGGACATAAATATTCTGTACTCTTACAATTTCCCCATTAAATGTCCTCCATTTCTCTTCTACATCCTTCCCATAAAACAAAATGTCCCAATTCACTCATTTAAATCCTTACGCATTCCCTCAAAGTTAGCCTTTCTTCAATCAAAAATCTCAACCCTAGGTCCAGTTCTGACTCTCTCCATAATTATATTGAAACTAATGGTATTGTGATCACTGGTCCCGAAGTGCTCACCAACGCATACCTCCATCAACTGACCTGCCTCATTTCCTAAAAGGAGGTCCAGCACTGCCCCTTCTCTGGTCGATACCTCTATGTATGGCTGCAAAAAACTATCCTGCACACATTTTACAAACTCCAAACCATCCAGCCCATTTACAGAATGTGTTTCCCAGTATATTTTTGGAAAATTGAAATCTCCCGCAATCACTACCTGTGCTTACTACTAATATCTGCTATCTCCTTACATATTTGCTCTTCCAATTCTCGCTCCCCATTTGGCAGTCTATAATACACATCTTAAGAGTGTTGCTACACCGTTCCCACTTCTCAGTTCCACCCAAATAGCCTCCCTAGACGAGCCCTCTAATCTAACCTGCCAAAGCATTGCTGTAATATCTTCTCTGACAAGCAATGCAACACCTCCACCTCTGGTCCCTCCAATTCTATCACACCTGAAGCAACGAAATCCTGGAATATTTAGTTTCCAATCACAGCCCTCCTGCAACCATGTTTCACTGATTGCCACAACATCATATTTCCAGGTGTCAATCCAGGCTCTAACTGCATCCACCTTTCTTACAATGCTCCTAGCATTAAAATATACACATTTTAAAAACCCATCATCCCTTATTCTCTGTCTATTATCTTTTTCCTCTTTCTCGCCTACATTTTGTGTCTGAGTGCTTCCCTTCTCTGCCTCTTGCTCCACACCCCTAGCCCCCTCTACCCGAGTCCCTCCCCCCAGCTTTTCTAGTTTAAAGTCTCCCCAGTAGCCTTTGCAAATCTCCCTGCCAGGTCCCCCTCGGGTTCAAGTGCAACCCGTTTTTTTTGTACAGATCATGCCTTCCCCAAAAGAGGTCCCAGTGATCAAGAAACTTGAATCCCTGCCCACTGCACCAGTCCCTCAGCCACGCATTTATCCTCCACCTCATTCCAGTCCTACTCTCACTGTCACGCTGAAATTGTTACCCTTTTGGTCCTTCTCCTTAACTTTCCCCCCAACTCCCTAAATTCTCCTTTCAGGACCTCTTCTCTTTTTCTGCCTATGTCATTGGTACCTATGTGTACCACAACATCAGGCTCCTCTCCCTCCCTTTTCAGAATCTTTTGGACACGTTCCGACACATCCGAGACCCTGGCACCAGGGAGGCAAACTACCATCCGGGTCTCCCGACTGCATCCACAGAATCGCCCATCCGACCCCCTAACTATAGAGTCCCCTATTACAATTGCCCTCCTCTTTTTGCTACCCCTCTGAGCATCAGGACCTCTGTGCCGGAGGTCCGGCCGCTGTTGCTGCCCCCAGGTAGGCTGTCCCCTCCAATCGTACTCAAACACGAGTACCTATTTTCCAGGTGTACATTCACAGGCGTACTCTCTAGCCCCTGCCTCTGCCCCTTGCCCTTCCTAACTGTGACCCACTTATCTGCCTCCTGTGGTCTGGGAGTGACTACCTCCCTGTAGCTCCTCTCTATGACCTCCTCACTCTCCCTGACCAGACGGAGGTCATCGAGCTGCTGCTCCAGGTTCCTAACACAGTCCTTTAGGAGCCCCATCTCGACACACCTGGCGCAGATGTGGACGTCTGGAGGGCTATCAGATTCCCTGACCTCCCACATCTGACATCCAGAACAGTACACTGCCCTGGCCTCCATACTCCCCCCTTACACAGGATACAATATCAACACAGTACAAAGTACACAACAAACTGCTGGAATCTGACTGCCAATCAGCTGCTTACCCTAGTCCACTTCCCACCAATCAGCGGCTTCCTCAAAAAACCCCCCCCAAAAAAACACTTCTCCGAATGGAACGTTATGGATTTAGGTAAGCCCCGCGCTGGATTTTAAACCTTACCGGTCAGGTGTCGCTCCTCCCCCTCCTTCTCTTCTAACGGCTCCTGTGGGTCTCTGAAAAAACAAGCCCCGTGCTGGATTTTAAACCTTACCAGTCGGGTGTCCCTCCTCCCCCTCCTTCTCTTCCAACGGCTCCTGTGGGCCTCTGAAAAAACAAGCCCCGTGCTGGATTTTAAACCTTACCGGTCGGGTGTCGCTCCTCCCCTTCCTTCTCTTCCAAAGACTCCCGTAGGCCTCTGGAGATAGAAATGGATAAAAGAGGGATATCGCCATGCTAGATGAATGGACATCAACAATAGTTCCAGGAAACTATAGGCTAGTGAGCCTCATGTCAATGGTAGTGAAACTATTGAAGAGAATACATCATGATAGGATTTACTGCCATTTGGAAGAGAATGGGCTAATTAGAGATAGCCAGCACGGCTCTGTACATGACAGGTCATGTTTTGCTAACTGGATTGAGTTTTTTTGAGCAGGTGACAAAGGAGGTTCATGAAGGTAGGGCAGTGGATGTTGTATATATGGAATTTTTTGATTCGGACCCAAATGGTGGACTGATCCAGATTAAGATGTATGGGATTCATGATGACTTGGTTATATGAATTTGGAACTGACTTAGTCATAAAAGACAGGATTGTGGTGGAAAATAGACATTCTGGCTGGAGCTCTGTGACCAGTGGTGCTCTACAGGATGTAGAAGGGTTGGTGAGCAAGTTGGCTGATGTCACCAAAATTGGAGGACTGGCAGTCAGTGAGGATGACTGTCAGAATATACTGCCGGATATAGATTAGCTGCTGAAATGGGCAGAGAAATGGCAGCTGCAGAAATGGCAGGTGAAGTTTAACCCGCACAAGTGTGAAGTGTTGCACTTTGGGTGGTCAAGTAAAGAGAGTGTATACGGACAATGGGAAGACTCTCAACAGCACTAATGTATGGAGAGATTCTGGAGTTCATTCCATACCTCACTACAGGTGGCAAAACAAGTAGATAGGGTGATAAAGAAGGCATATGGTATGCTTGATTGCTAGGGGCATTGAGTACGAGAGTCAGGAAGTCATTATGCATTTCTAGAGGACATTAGTTCGGCTGCCTATGGAATATTGCATGCAGTTCTGGTCACCCCATTACAGGAAAGATGTGGAAGCTTTGGAGAGGGTGCAGAGAAGGTTTACCAGAATGCTGTCTGGCTTAGAGGGTTTCAGCTACATTTCTAAATAGAGTCATAAGGTCTTAGAGTGATACAGTGTGGAAACAGGCCCTTTGGCCCAATTTGCCCACACCAGCCAACATGTCCCAGCTACACTTGTCCCACCTGCCTGTGCTTGGTCCATATCCCTCCAAACCTGTCCTATCCATGTACCTGTCTAACTATTTCTTAAACGTTGGGATAGTCCCAACCTCAACCACCTTATTTGTCAGCTTATTTCATATACCCACTACACTTTGTGTGAAAAAGTTACCTCTCAGACTCAAATGCAATGCTAGCATTTATTTTGAGAGGACTAGAATACAAAGGGATGTAATGCTGTGGCTTTATAAGACGCTGCTCAGACAGCATTTGGAGTATTGTGGGCAATAGTGGGCACCATATCTGAGGATAGATACATAGATACATAGAAAATAGGTGCAGGAGTAGGCCATTCGGCCCTTCGAGCCAGCACTGCAATTCAATGTGATCATAGCTGATCATCCACAATCAGTACCCTGTTCCTGCCTTCTCCTCATATCCCTTGACTCCGCTATCTTTAAGAGCTCTATCTAACTCTCTCTTGAAAGCATCCAGAGAAACTGCCTTCACTGCCTTCTGAGAGCGCTCTCACAAAAGATCGACACTGGACCTCGTGGTAGCAGACTTTGATATGTCCTGGGACCACGAGGGGCTGAACCACATAGGGGTGGTCTCTTAATAACCCAATTACAGATATCGATTAACCCCATACATAACAGACATTTCCCTAACCCAATAATACAACAGGTCAATACATTGTATTCAAAGCGGACTTCGTAATGAAGCCAACTTAGAAACATTTACCCAGATCTGCCAAAAACCCAGACAAGGCTCAATACCACATCCAATCAACACCCGGCAAAGTAGAATGCTGCAACATTATTTACAATTATTTACAAGGTGTATGTCTGGTTTGCAGCCATCCAATCCATTATATGCATTTTGCACCTAATTGACAGGGTCAGCAGATGTTCTTATTCTTTGCTTGCAAATTGTATCTAAGCTCTAGACACACTGGCACCACTCCGCAGCCTGTCCCAGCACTGCAGAGAGCAATTCCAAATTGACCAAACCTCCTAGCAACTCTGAAGCTTTTATCCCATTTTGAAGTCCTAGCCTTTCCAATTTAGCCAGGATTAACAGCTCCATTCTTTCAACATATGACAGTCCCGCCATCCCGGGAAATAGCCTTGTGAACCTACGCTGCACTCCCTCAATAGGAAGAATGTTCTTCTTCACATTTGGATACCAAAACTGCACACAATACTCCAGGTGTGGTCTCACCAGGGCCCTGGACAACTGCAGAATGTCTTATTTGTTCCTATACTCAACTCCTCTTGTTATGAAGGCCAACATACCATTAGCTTTCTTCACTGCCTGCTGTACCTGCATGCTTACTTTCAGTGATGGATGTACAAAGGATCTCGTTCTTACCCTTTTCGGCTGGCACTTGAGAGGGTCCAAAAGAATGTTTACGAAAATAATCCGAGGAATGAGTGGGTTCAGCGTTTGACGGCACTGGGCCTCTATTTGCTGGGGTTTAGATTCTATCCATGGTGCGATGGGACCTCATTGACACTTAGCAAATAGTGAAAGTCCTGGATAGAGTGGATGTGAAGAGGAAGTTTCCACTAGTGGGAGAGTCCAGGACTAGAGGTCGTAGCCTCAGAATTCAAAAACTTTCTTTTCAGAAGGAGATGAGGAGGAATTTCTTTAGAGTGGTGAATCCATTACCACAGAAGGCTGTGGAGGCCAAATCAATGGATATTTTAAAGTCAAGATGGATAGATTCTTGATTCTTATGGGTGTCAGGGGTTATGCGGAGAAGGCAGGAGAATGAGGAAACAATAGATCAGCCATGATTGTAGACTTGATAGAAGCATAGAAACATAGAAAAATAGGTGGAGTAGGCCATTCGGTCCTTCGAGCCAGCACTGCCGTTCTGTATGATCATGGCTGATCATCTAGAATTAGTACCCCGTTCCTGCTTTTTCCCCATATCCCTTGTTTTCTTTAGCCCTAAGAGCTAAATCTAACTCTCTCTTGAAAACATCCAGTGAATTGGCCTCCACTGCCTTCTGTGGCAGAGAATTCCACAGATTCACAACTCTGTGGGTGAAAATAAATGTTGTCAACTCAGTCCTAAATGACCTACCCCTTATTCTTAAACTGTGCCCCTGGTTCTGGACTTCCCCAACAAGGGGATTTTTTTTCCTGCTTCTAGCCTGTCCAATCCTTTACGAATTTAATATGTAAATATGTAATAAGGTATCCCCTCATCCTTCAAAATTCAAGTGAATACAAGCCCAGTCGGCCCATTCGTTCATCATATGTCAGTCCCGCTATCCCAGGAATTAACCTGGTGAACCTACACTGCACTCCCTCAATAGGAATAATGTCCTTCCTCAAATTAAGAGACCAAAATTGCACACACTACTCCAGGTGCAGTCTCGTCGGGGCCCTATACAACTGCAGTAGGACCTCCTTGCTCCAAAACTCAAATCCTCTCGCAATGAAGGCCAACTTAGCTTTCTTCACTGCCTGTTGTACCTGCATGCTTACTTTCAGTAACTGATGTACAAGCACACCCAGGTCTCATTGCACGTTCCCTTTTCCTAATCTGACACCGTTCAGATAATAATCTGTCTTCCTGTTCTTGCCACCAAAGTAGATAACCTCACATTTATCCACATTATACTGCATCTGCCATGCATCTGCCCACTCACTCAACCTATCCAAGTCACCCTGCAGCCTCATAGCATTCTCATCGCAGCCCACACTGCCACCCAGCTTTGTGTCATCTGCAAACTCGGAGGTGTCACATTTAATTCCCTCATCTAAATTGTTGATATATATTGTAAATAACTGTGATGCCAGCACCGAGCCTTGCGGCACCCCACCAGTCACTACCTGCAATTCTGAAAAGGACTCGTTAATTCCTACTATTTGCTTCCTGTCTGCCAACCAGTTCTCTATCCATGTCAATACCCTATCCCCAATATCATGTGCTCTAATTTTGCACACTAATCTCTTGTGTGGGGCTTTGTCAAAGTATTTTTGAAAGTCCAGATACACCACATCCACTGGCTCTCCCATAATCATTTTACTTGTTTCATCCTCAAAAAATGCCAGGAGATTAGTCAAGCATGATTTCCCATTCATAAATCCATGCTGAATTTGTCCAATCCTGTCACTGCTTTCCAAATGCGCTACTATAACATCTTTAATAATCGACTCGAGCATCTTCCCCACTACCGATGTAAGGCTAACTGGTCTTTCATTCCCCGTTTTCTCTCCTCCTCCTTTCTTAAAAAAACACAATTTCCTGACTAATGTAGATTCTCTTCAGTTCCTCCCTCCTATTAGATCCTCAGTCCCCTAGTATTTCTGGGAGATTGTTTGTGTCTTCCTTAGTGAAGACAGAACCAAAGTACTCATTTAACTCAAAGTCAAAGTATCCTTTATTGTCATTCAGACCTTTCGATCTGAACGAAATTTCGTTGCCTTGCAGTCATACAAAAATAAAAAACAAAACACACAATAAACACAAATTTAACATCCACCACAGTGAGTTCACCAGGCACCTCCTCACTGTGATGGAAGGCAAAAATCTTAAAGTATTTGTCTTCTTCCCTCCTTGTTCTCCCTCTGCGCTGAGGCGATCCAGGCCTCCGATGTTGTCAATAAGTCTCCGAAGTCTGCCTCCACCGCTGGAACGCCGGAAGCTCCGCTATTAGGCCTCAGCACAGATGGAGGCGTGACACACAACAAGAAAAAGTTGCATCCCCCCCGAAGGGAGAGACTAAAACCCTGTTTCTCCCACCCCCCACCCCCACACACATACACAACCTAATAAACTAAATGTAACTAAAACAGACAAAAGAAAACAACAACAAAAAAAAGAAAAAAACAGACAGACTGCAGGCGAGCCGCAGCTGCCAGGCAACGCCACCACTGCTGTGCCATTTCCTTGTTTCCCATTATATATTCACCTGCCGCTGGTTGTTAGGGACCTACATTTGTCTTCACTAATTTTTTCCCTTTTACATATCTAAAGAAGCTTTTTGAGTCCGTTTTTATATTCCCGTAAGCTTTCTTTCATGGACTACTTTTCCCCCCTCTTAATTAACCCCTTTGTCCGCCTCTGTTAAGTTCAAAATTTCTCCCAGTCTTCTGGTTTGCTGCTTCGTCTGGCCAATTTATATGCCTCTTCCTTGGATTTACACTATCCTTGATTTCCCTCGATAGCAACAGTTGAGCCTTCTCCTGTTTTATTTTTCGCCAGACAGGGATGAACAATATTTGGAGTTCATCCATGCAATCTTTAAATCTTTGCCGTTGCATCTCTACCATCAACCCTTTTAGTATAATTTGCCTGTCTATCCTAGCCAATTGCTGTCTCATAGCTACATAGTCTCCTTTCTAATTTCTGGACCTCAAGTTTCTGAATTAACCATGTCATTCTCCATCCTAATGCAGATTTCCACCATATTATGGTCACTGTTGCCCAAGGGTCTGCACAACAAGATTTCTAACTAATCCTACCACAGTACATAATCCTTCCTCATATCGGGCACTATGTCAGAGGAAGGATGTGCTGGCTCTGGAGAGGGTCCAGAGGAGGTTTACAATAATGATCCCAGGAATACGTAGGTTAACCTATGATGAGGCTTTCTCAGCACTGGGCCTGTACTCGCTGGAGTTTAGAAGAATGAGGGGGGACCTAATTAAAACATAGAGAATAGTGAAAGGCTTGGATAGATTGGATGTGGAGGGGGTGTTTCCACTAGTGGGAGAGTCTAGGACTAGAGGTCATAGCCTCAGAATTAAAGGACATTCTTTTAGGAAGGCTATGAAGATAAATTTATTTCATCAGAAGGTGGTGAATCTGTGGAATTCATTGCCACAAGGCTATGGAAGCCAAGTCAGTAGATATTGTTAATGCAGATATAGATAGATTCTTGATTAGTACAGATGTCAGAGGTTATGAGGAGAAGGCAGGAGAATGGGGTTAGGAGGGAGAGATAGATCAGCCATGATTGAATGGCAGAGTAAACATGTTGGGCCAAATGGCCTAATTCTACTCCTATTCCTTATGACACTGCCTTTTACCGCAGGAAAATACATGTATGACTGTTTTGATTAAAATACCTACAGGCTCATGTTAACAGGAGTCTGCTGCATTAGTTTTTATTCTAACAGTAGATTAATGGGAAATTCATCAGCTGTTGTATACTATTGATCTCTGGAAATTAAGTACAGGTTAAGATAGCATGAAATGACAGCAATAATTCCTCATAGGACTTTTTTGATTGTAGTTTTTCTCCTAAACATCTATTGCACAAATGCATCCAAGGATGTTTGAGCTAACCATGGGGCCTCTGTTTCGATTTCCAATCTGTACTGTTAGCACTCGTAGCTGTCCAAAGAAATTGGCCTCAGTATTCCTTGGCTGCTGGAGGGGGGAAAATTGGCCAAAGGTTTTCTTGCAGTTATTTATTTTCAATTATTTTACAGGAAATCATTTGCGGTGATTTCTGTGAGCAAATGGTCTGAAAATACTCCCTGTTCCAAATCACATAGTGGTGATAACCACAGGAGGAATATACCTAGATGTTAGTAATGTCTGTGCAACATGCCAGTCTTTGTCAACACCTTCAAGATATGGGGAGCACACTGGATTCTTCCAAATCTTTATTTCATATTGCACTCAATCATTTCACCTTTCTTTCCATTGATAATTAAGCAGTTGCTCATCCCAATTTAGTGGAGCATTTCCTATTATAAGTAATTCTACCAGCAGTTTTATCCTGTCCAAATCCAACAGTGTATATTAGAAATCTCAATTACTAAATGTAGGTGTAATACATAAATAGCACTATACATTATGTTGCCATAGAAACACTGACTCATTATAAATGTTCCTTCACCCACTGGGATTAGCCCTGTGAATTGTGTAATTTACTACTTGTGTGTATTATTTGGTTATGTTTATGCTATGTTCCTGAAACATTTTATGAATAGAATTACAATTCTGAACTGGAGAAGTTTTTATTTGTTTTCTGAATTTTAGGTGGTATATTTGTATTGTAAATTATATTAAGCAGTTACTGTTAAAAATGCACTTGAGTATGTAACAATGTGCGATAGGCACTTATATTTTCCCTGGGATTATTTGTGCATCTCATGCAATGATTTGTGTGTAGAATCAATGCTAATTGTGTGGTTTGTTGCAATAATGGACAATGATTGGAAACAAGTTCAGGAGGCCCTTGCAGTAATAATATTAACCCATTGTAATTAGTCATGTCGCATCTCCTAATATGGAGGTGGCAACTGTATACAACCACTGTTGAAAGTTCATGTTTCCATGTGTCATCTAGTCTACGTTGGCTTCCTGGGTGTCCCTATACCCCCACAAATAGAAGATAGACACAAAAAGCTGCAGTAACTCAGTGGGTCAGACAGCATCTCTGGAGAAAAGGAATAGGTGGCGCTACGGGCCAAGACACTTCTTCAGACTAATAGTGGTGGATAAACTGTGGGCTGGTCCTGGGTGAAAGTGCTATATTGGGGGAAAGCTAATTATAATGATATTAGACAGGAAATGGAAAAAGTAGAAAACCGATGTTGTTTGCAAGTTCAAAACCAGCATGTTCCTATGAGGAGGAAATGTAAAGATGGCAAGGTTTGGGAGCCTTGGATTACAGAAGATATTGAAAGCTTAGTTAAAAGGAAGAAGGGAGCTAATGCAAGGATTGGAAAGATGCAATCAGGCAAGACCCTAGAGGAAAGAATCATTGAATCATTGAATTGTATATGAAGGAAGCAGTGAAGAAGTAAATGACAAAGACCAGAGATGAAATAACAAAAAGTGTGAGATTTGGAGATAATGATGGGAGAGGCAGTACATGTGAACTTCGAAGGAAGAGATATAGGTGGAAGGGGAGGTGGGGGATAGGAAGGGGAGAAGTGGGTGCACTTCTAATTGGGGCACTGGAACAGATGGAGCATATTGAAGTGTTTGTAAGTTATGAACCTAAAGTTGGCAAATGCAATGTTCATAATGTGGGCCTCAAACTACCCAAGAGGTGCTGTTCTTCAAAATTACATGTGGCTTCACTCAAGCAATGGAGGAGGCCCAGGACAGTAAGCTCAGTATGAGAATGGGTACAGAGTTAAAATGGTTGGCAACTGGAGATCCAGCTGGCCTTGGTGGAACGAGCACAAGTGTTCAGGAAAATGAAAGCATGTAGATGTCATTCATTGCCCTATCCTCATCGGTCACCTTCTCAAAAAACTCAAATATAGTTAGTAAGACACCAACTTTCTGTGTATTAACCCATGGTGAATATCCCTAATTAACTGATTCTCTTCAAAACGGGAGTAAATCCTATCCTGAAGAGTTCTCTCCGATAGCTTCCCTACTACTGACGCGAGGATCACCTGGCCTATAATTCCCTGGAATCGCTTTACTTCCCTTCTTAGATAAAGGAAGCACATTAATCACTCTCCAGTACTCTAAGATCTCGCCTGTGGCTAGAGAATGCACAAAGATCTTCATCAATGTTGCTGCAATTTCCTCTCTTACTTGGAATAAATCTCACCAGGTCCTGAGGATTTATCCACCTTAATGCTTTTCACGAGCCACAACACCACCTCCTCCTTAATCTCAAACTGCTCTTGCATATTAGTATTCTCCATACTAGATTCAAGTTTCTGGATCATTGTAAAAACAAGCCTGAAGGCTTTGTGTCTCAATGTGAGGGGCATTCGTAATAAGGTGGATGTGCAGATAGCTATTAATAAATATGTTATAGTTGTGTTCACGGAGACATGGCTCCAGGGTGACCAAGGCTGGGAGCTGAACATCCAGGGATATTCAATATTCAGGAGGGATAGACAGAGAGGAAAAGGAGGTGGGGTAGCGTTGCTGGTTAGAGAGGAGATTAACGCAATAGAAAGGAATGACATTAGCTTGGAGGATGTGGATTCGATATGGGTGGAGCTGCGAAACACTAAGGGGCAGAAAACTCTAGTGGGTGTTGTGTACAGGCCACCTAACAGTAGTAGTGGAGTTGGGGATGGCATCAAACAGGAAATTAGAAATGCGTGCAACGATGGTAAAACCGTTATAATGGGTGACTTCAATCTACATATAGATTGGGTGAATCAAATTGGCCGGGGTGCTGAGGAAGAGGATTTCTTGGAATGTATGCGGGATAGTTTTCTAAACAAACGTGCAGAGGAACCAACGAGAGAGCAGGCTATTCTAGACTGGGTATTGAGTAATGAGGAAGGGTTAGTTAGCAGCCTTGTTGTACGTGGCCCCTTGGGCAAGAGTGACCATAATATGGTTGAGTTCTTCATTAGGATGGAGAGTGACATTGTTAATTCAGAAACACAGGGGCCTGAACTTAAAGAAAGGTAACTTTGAGGATATGAGATGTGAATTGGCCAAGATGGACTGGCAATTGATTCTTGAAGGGTTGACGGTGGATATGCAATGGAAGGCATTTAAAGACTGCATGGATGAACTACAACAATTGTTCATACCAGTATGGCAAAAGAATAAATCAGGGATCCATGGATAACAAGGGAAACCAGGGATTGTATCAAAGCAAAAGATGAAGCATACAAATTAGCCAGAAAAAGCAGCCTACCAGGGGATGGGGAGAAATTCAGAGACCAACAGAGGAGGACAAAGGGCTTAATTAGGAAAGGGAAAATGGAGTATGAAAGAAAACTGGCAGAAACATAAAAACTGACTGCAAAAGTTTTTATCGATATGTGAAGCGCAAAAGATTAGTTAAAACAAATGTAGGTCCCTTGCAGTCAGAAACGTTGGGCAACAAGGACATGGCAGACCAATTGAATAACTACTTTGGTTCTGTCTTCACTAAGGAAGACATAAATAATTTGCCGGAAATAGCAGGGGATCGCGGGTCAAATGAGATGGAGGAAATGAGTGAAATCCAGGTTAGCCGGAAAGTGGTGTTAGGTAAATTGAATGGATTAAAGGCCGATAAATCCCCAGGGCCAGATAAGCTGCATCCCAGGGTACTTAAGGAAGTAGCCCCAGAAATAGCAGATGCCTTAGTGATAATTTTTCAAAACTCTTTAGATTCTGGAGTAGTTCCTGAGGACTGGAGGGTAGCTAATGTAACCCCACTTTTTAAAAAGGGAGGGAGAGAGAAAATGGGGAATTACAGACCAGTTAGTCTAACATCGGTAGTGGGGAAACTGCTAGAGTCAGTTATTAAAGATGGGATAGCATTTGGAAAGTGGTGAAATCATTGGACAAAGTCAGCATGGATTTATGAAAGGTAAATCATGTCTGACGAATCTTATTGAATTTTTTGAGGATGTAACTAGTAGAGTGGATAAGGGAGAAGCAGTGGATGTGTTATATTAAGACTGCTTACATCATAGAGCTCACAGTTCCATGGGAGAACTCTGTTGTGGAGGCCTATGAGCGTAAGAAGCTGCGCTACACAGAGCTTGCAGCAGAGGCAACGCAGCGCGGCTGGAACATCAACGTGCAAGACCAGCCTCACGCAAGGGAGATACACGTGGCGGCATAATCAGGTATTAAAAAGCCTGGCAACAGCCCTTGAGAACAGGCTGTGTGCGACCAACTCCTTGCCTCCGAGAGCAAGCAACCCCTCCCACTTAAGGGCGACAACCTTTGTCCGAGAAGGACAGAAAACACCTAAACATCCTTCCACTAGATCAGAAGAAGGAAACCTATGCAGGGCCCGTGACTGGAAGATGCTGGCGGACATTGGCCGACAACTAATCTTTCCACCTGAAATTGCTTCAACCAACCTCAGGCCAGATTTGGTGTTCTGGTCCCTTTCACAGAAGACTGCTTACATCATAGAGCTCACAGTTCCATGGGAGAACTCTGTTGTGGAGGCCTATGAGCGTAAGAAGCTGCGCTACACAGAGCTTGCAGCAGAGGCAAGGCAGCGTGGCTGGAACATCAACGTTTATCCAGTTGAAGTGGGATGCAGCGGATTTGTTGCGTCATCTACCATCAGACTGCTGAAGGAGCTTGGAATCCACGGTCAGGCTCTGCGGAAGACCATAAGATCACTCTCAGACGCGGCTGAAAGAAGCAGCTGTTGGATTTGGCTCAAGCGGAAAGAACCCATGCTGGGCCCCAAATACGTCATGGTGAATCTTTGAGGCAGTTTGACACGGGACACGTGCTGAGGGCTGATCATCCTGCAGCGGGCCGCCCTTGTGGAGGGTGTATAGTGTTAAAAGGCCGAAACACCCAGTGATGCAAGGGTACACTACTGATGATGTGTCCTGTGCCCAACTGTCCTGAAGGTTACCCAGGCCAAGATATACGTATACGTACCCACCCACCCCCCCCCCCCCCCCCCCCCCCCCCCCGATGTTGAGCGTCGACCACTCTCATCAATTAATGAATGTCGTGAAATGCTCCCCACCTACTGGCACAAGGGAGTTCTTAACATCTAGTCCTGTGTATTTGATTCTGAAAATCTGGACTTATCCAGTGACTGCTGTGAAAGGACAGCTGACAACATGGGAAAGTCCATGTGACAGCTTGGAGAGACAGCTGACAGGAGGGAACAGACCCCAATGGGGCCGTCATGGGCTAGCTCCCTATGACAGCAGTCCCCAACGCTGTTTCAGCTAGTTGGAGACACCCGCTAAATGCTACAAAAAGTAAATTAAAGGAAATACCCCTAGAGCCTGCGAGAGCGGGGGCGCAAGATGACTCACCGATTGATACACGGTTACAGACCCAGGAACGGAAACGACCACGGACAAGGGTGAGCATGGCACATGAGACATCCACAACAGCTGCGGGACACAAACTTCCCAGGTGTGCATCTGTGGTTGGGAGAAAAGAACATCAATGATGGGCTTGAAGATCCACCAAGGGAGGAAAAAAGTGCTTGAGAGAGCAGGAGACATGGGCCTCGCATTGACAGTACTTCTTACGAAGCAACCAGTCAAATCAGTCGAAATGAAGCACAGCGACGGGACACAAACCAAAGTTCGCAGAGCATCAGGCACCATGTCAATGAAGAGGGTGATACAAGCACAGAAATTGCGGTGGGAGGAGCCCACGCAACAACTACAAAGACCTCCATTGGAGGGAAAGATCAAAGGGCACAAACCTGGAGTGAAATGGCCCAAAGCTGTTGAAAAGAAAGAGGTGGGGAGACGGTCAAACAGTGACCTTATACATATCATGGAGCAACAAGTGGGCACAGCAGTGGAAAAGCTTGAAAGGATGCTGAAAGGACATAATCTACAGCTATGGAGAAGAACGGTTTTGGGGTGAGTAAAGGGAGAGGTGGAAAGAAGTTACCAACACCAATCAAGTCCAGGAGGAGGCAGGAGATCGAGAGGCTAATCAGAGAGAGAGGAGACAGTTGAAAAAGCAATGGAAAAAAGCAACTGACGCAGAGAGAGAGAAGGTCTCATTGCTACTCCAAGAGGACATCAAGAAGCGCCGAGTGGCAACCTTGCGAAAAGAGAGAAATGAGGAAACCTTCGCAAGAATAAAGAACACAAAAGAACACGGTTCTACAAGACCCTTTCAATTCATCAAAGACCTTTGCAAAAGGAAACAGTGGAACTTTGAAAACATCAAAACAAGAATTGGAGAACACCTGGAAAAGGTCCACCAAGACACGAAAAGGAATGAGCAGTTAGTCATCCCACATGACTTCCACCTAATTCAACCAACCTGAATTCAACCTGGAAAAAACCCCCCAAATAAAAAAACCACAAGCCCTCCGAATGGAAAGAGTAGAGAACACTGGTCCGGCGAGCATGAGCAAGCATCAGCTCGGGGGCCAAACGTAGTGGGAGTACCATACTAAGCTCTACAAAGAAGACCAAATGTGTTACGCTTTCTATGGAAGCTCATGGAGGGTGGTGTGGAAGAAGCAAAACTATACCTAAGGTGTTGGCGAAGGGCGCGGCGTACTAAATTACTAAAGGAAAGGAGTGCATTCAGACATCAGCCAATTCCGGCCATTATGTCTCCTCAACGTCGAGGGAAAAAATCTTTTTTTTCAGCATTGTATCACAAAGGCTATCCACCTATCTTCGTAAACAAACAAGTACATTGATACATCTTGTACAGAAAGCAGGAATTCAGGTTTTGTCGGGCTGCTTGGAGCATTACGAAGCATGATCTGGCACCAGATCCAAGCAGTAAGAAGGACAAGAGAGACCAAACATTGTGATCTTCTCGATCTGGCCAATGCATTTGGTTCAGTTCCACATGAACTCCTTTGGAATCTTTTGCCTTTTTCCATGTACCAGAGTCATCACCAAACTGGTCAAGTACTATTTCCCAAGACCTGCAGCTGTGCTTCACAACAGCTGAATTCAGTACAACATCTGCAGCGCTTGGATAGTAGGGCATCATGGCAGCTGCACAGTCTCTCCTTGGCTTTACAATGGCATGGAAGTCTCATCAGGGCCTCAAATATGGGTGGTGGGCGGTGAACGAACTGGGCTGGGCTCCATCTAGCCACCTATCAGGGATACATGGCGATATGACAACCAATAACCACTACTGCAGCATGCCCCCCCCCCCAAACCAAGCGGCTACTTGGAAAGCTGCAGGAGAACATCAAGTGGGGGCCCAAATGGAAAATCAAAACCAAGTTAGTCTCGAAGCATCTCCATAGTTAAGGAGGGTGCTTAGAGACACAAGGTTCTGCATCGGGGACGACTAATACCAACAGTGTTCTGAGCAGCCAGTAAAAGACTGGGCAGAATGGGTACAACGCAGCCTCAAGACAAGTGCAGGTGCAACAAACTAAAGGCAAGAAAATTGTCAACGGCTGGAGATCATCAATCAGACCCTACTGCCATGGGAAACTGAAGCTCTGGTGCCTTTACAGATTTGGACTCCTTCCTCGGACAATGTGGCCACTGACCGTTTTATGAAGCTCCAATAACAACTGGTGGAGAAGATGGAGCGAACCATAACTTCATACACGAAGAAATGGCCGGTGTCCACGATGTCTAACTAACATCGGCCTCTATGGCAAAGGGGGTCCTGGAACTACCTCTCACTAGTCTAACAGAGTAATACAGTGTTCCAAAGTAATAAGACTTCAGATGCACTGAGGGACTCTAGAGACAAGACCATCAGTGCTGTTGCGCCGCCCCTAGTAACGGGCCGGAAGTGGACCACCATCTGATGCAGTACAGCAAGCTTCATCAGCCCTGAGGCACAAAGACTTCGTGGGGCAAGTTGCAGCAAGGGAAGAGGAGGCTTTGGCCTTACGACGAGTTAACAAACTTGGCGAAAGGCCCACAACATCAGGAGCGGAGGACATTGGTGGTTGAGGAGGTGCGCGACAGGGGAGGGGGAGCCGCTAAGACGTGCAAAGGCGGTCTCTCTTGCCAAACTGGGCAATGGATGCAATTGGGAGAGGTGTGGAGCGGAGGAAGATCAGCTGGAAAGAAAAACTATGGGAAA